>JADLZN010000373.1:67693-267693 GCA_018155175.1 Sinocyclocheilus anophthalmus | reverse complement strand
CCTGGTAGTAAAAGAAGGATTTGCAAAAGCGCTCTGTTTTTAATAATTAATTATGTAAAAGAGGACCTATACATATGTTTATTTTGTTAGTAGACAGATAAAATCGTTTAATAAGAGGGGGAAAAACACATTTATTCAGGTCAGACTGTGCAGTATGTTATTTATCTACACTATGTGTCCATATAGCACAAAAGGCTATGTGGCGAAATTTAATACGAAGGGCTTTGGGTTTGCAAATAATCATCCTAAATATAAGAAACAATAAAAGTATTGGGTTGCTTTAGTAAGCAGCGTTACAAAGAAGTCCTAAAACAAATACCAACGGGCACCAATAGATGGCAGCAGTGTAATGTAATTGCAGTGTGAAATGCAAACATTAATTGTGAGCCAAGCACATGTCAAGCAGACCGTTTAAAGAGCCAGCTATTCCCGTGATGGGCTGTTCTTCCTGCTGTTTACATAAAGGTACAAAAAAATGCACAGTTCAAGACCAGAATGCAAAGGGCTTTCATAATGAAGTAACCCTTGTCTCATGTAATCTCACACTCCATCAGTTCAACTAAAGCATACAGTAGACTTGGCCTTAATCATACAGATGCTATAGCTTGATCTTTGTGGTCCTGGCCTAAAAACACGTGAGTGTCATTAACTGAGTGCACCATAAATTGCCCCTTCAGAGACCCCCACTCCCACGCTCATCTAATTCAACACTGATTTCTATTCCCGGGTATTGCTCATTGCGTGACCCGGTAACGGGTTGAGAAAGCTGCTAAGCAGCGACTCGTTTTATCGACTCGAATCGGTTCAGTACGAGTCGTTCACTCACCCCCGGTGTTGACAAGTGAGTGGCCTTTTGTGCTACCAGCAACTCATCATTCGATTCATCAGAAATTACTTGCCGTGTGACCAAAAAAAATTCAAGATCCTTTATTAAAATTTGACGGTCTACAAATCAACTATTTTCTGCTCGCCGACAGTTAAATGGAAATGTCACCCCAAAAAAATTTTTTTTAGCCTAACCTTCTGCTGAAAACAAAAGAAGATATTTTGAAGAATGTGTGAAACCAAACAGTTGCCGGTAGCCATTGACTTCCACAGAGTTTGTTTGTTTGTTTGTTTCATACTTATATGGAAGTCAATGGCTACCGGCAACTGTTTGGAACAACGAGGACGAGTAACTGCTGACAGCATATCCATTTTTGGGTGAACTATCCCTTTAAGAAGAATTAATAAATGAATAAATTCATGTATTAATTTATTTATTTCAATCAGACTTTAAAGATCTGGAGCATTTAAAACTGCAGACAGCCAATCAGATCAAGATATTAATAATAACAATAATACAGTTAGTAGCCTAAATAAAAATCCATAATGATTTCCATTAACACTCTTGCGTCATTTTAATTGTGTTTGGTCGTTGTTGTTGTTGTTTTTCTTCATAATTCTCCACCCCCTTTCTATTTATTTCCTTGATGTGAATCAGACTGAGAGAGAGTCGAGAATGAGTCAATTCGAGAACAATTCGTTCATTTAAAGATTCATGCACAAATGAATCATTCACGACCGAAACCCAACTGCTGTGTGTGAACTACATCTGTCAAGCTCTGCGCTAATTAGCGACTGTCATCATTACCATAATCTGGGCAACATGCCTGAAAGGAGATGAAACATGCATTGACTTCTATATGCGTAATGCATTCGCCTTAAGCTCTTAAATCCTGATCGGTGTAAGGATGCTACACGCTGTCAATAATGAGTGAAGTGTCTGAATGATCTCCTCTCCTCGTCTCCTCCCCTCAGATGCGCTGCGCATCATCCAGCGCCCGCGCTCTCTCACTCCAGCACTCGCGTCTCTCAGGAGCGCGTCTTAATTCCGTCCTTATCTATGGCAAGCTAAAGTATTCATATACGCCTGGGCGGGCGTCTGATTGCACACTGACCCGTCAAAAGCGTGCGATTTGCCATAAAACGCGCGTTCTTAACGTGCGCTTTGGGGTCACGGAAAAGCTCACCGGACGCGTAATTTAACGCCAGCGTCTCGGTCATTCAGTCTAGGCAGAGCGAGGCATACGGAGACAAGAAGAGGAGCACGGACGCTTCACGCAGACAGACGCGCGAGACAAGGTCGACGGTGCGTTACGAGCCGTTCTGCGACGCTCCAGACGCGCGTGTTCTGCGCTCTCTCCACGGGTTGGATTCCAGGGGTCTTAAATCTGGAGGCGGGGACCCGGGGATGAGCCTGCTGTCGGGGGGCTTCGGCATGGCGGGCTGGGGGTCCGGTTGGGTTCTGATGCTGCTCGCGCTCTGGAGGCCCGGTGCCGCTTGTCCGGAGCTCTGCACGTGCACTGGCGTGCGGATCTCGTGCGTGGATGCGGAGCGCAGCATTATGGCTTTTCCCATGCTGCAGTCCGAGGCAGAGATGGAGAATATCACAGAGATGTAAGTTATAAAGAAGAGGCCACAGAAGATGATGCATGTTGTGTCATTCAGTCAATTGCGTGCGTGCGTAATTGTTTGATTTCTATGATTTATCCGGGTTTTATTGTACTTGGAATTATTGTGCCGAAGTCATTTTATGAGTACACTGTATTATTACTCGGTTATATCTGCTGTTGACTGTTTTACACAAATGTTTTAAAACATAATATGAATCACTATGTCAGTTTGATTGACTTTAATTAGGTTTAGTAGTATTTTGAAATTAGTTGCTGTTTAAATCACACTAGAAGTGCATTTGTTTGAATTTAGGCCAGCGGAATGGGAATTTTTAAAGATATTTCTACCTTTAAAAAAATATTGAATTTATTAGAAATGATTTAGAGTTTTTACTACTCACCATAGATCAGTTAATGAATTAATTGAGTTAAAAGATAATTGTTAATTTTTTTGGAATCTACCCTGCATGACTCTTTTAGCCAGATCTTGTTGTTCTTGTTGCTGTTTACAGATACATTGCAAATCAAAGCAGCTTCAAATCCATTAATGAAAAAGATCTCGACTCGTACCACAATCTCAGAAACTTGTGAGTATAAAATGTGGAACAGCTTTTACGTTCTTCATGCTGTGAGATAGAAATTTATGATACCAGTGTTCCTGTTGTCCTGCAGAACCATAACCAACACGAGGCTCGCATATATTTCGAGGCAGGCCTTTCAGAGCAACCTGAAACTACAGTATCTGTGAGTGCTTTGGTTGTGGAAAAGCTGGAGGTTCAGTTTAGCATGTTTTGGTTGTTTAGAAAGTTTAGTGTTATGTAAAAATAAATATGAATTCTGAAATGTTAACTACATTGCTAAAAAATAGGACTGGTAAATCAAATCAGTAGGTTTTATTCTATAAATATATACTAATTTTATATGATTTATATTAAATATGTATATTATAAATATATAATAAGTTTGGTCAGTGCTGATCATTGTCTCCTTTAACAGGAATCTCAAAGAGAACAATCTGTCCAATCTTTCGTGGCGGACGTTTCGTCATTTAAACATTTCATATCTGTGAGTCTCTTATTTTTCTCTCTTATTTTTGATTTATTTATTTTGGTTTTTGCTAATAGAAAAACAAGGAATGCAGCAAACGATGCGTGCACACTTAAACATAACATATTTTACATAACAATATATTTCAAATCCATTCAAACGTAGCATTTATTCAAAAATATCCGATTGCATTTGCATGGTTGTTGGTACATTTTGGGAATCAGCCAAACGGTACTAGCTACCATTCTCAGAAATATTGTCCGATAACCGGAGTCGCAAATATATTGATGTACACTGTAATGATATGTAATGTAGTCCTATCAGGTTACACGTATAGAGTTATTTGTGTTCTTGGTCAGTGTTTCTTGCATTGAATGTTTCAGGGAGCTGTCATGCTCTTTGTGTGTTGCAGGTTGCTGGCAGGCAATCCTTTGCAGTGCATATGTGAAAACGTGTGGCTGAAACAGTGGAGAGGAGAGGAGGCCGAGGACCTGCTGTGTGTGGAGGAGGAAGGAAAGAGGACAGCGCTGTCTACGCTCTCACTGCCGAACTGTGGTAAGAATCAGATGATAAAGAGAGAGATGTCCGTTAACTAATGATGAAGGAGTAATATAAGCAAAAGTTGGGTCAAACGCTGTACATTCATTTCAGTTCATTTAACAGTGTTTACAGCAAGTTTCACCACTGACTGCTTTGTGAACCTTTTACAAAGCTCTATAGATACTGTAACCAACATTATTGGAACCAGGATTAACCCATAGCTTGTAAACCAGTGCAGCACAGTGCCGTAACCTATTTCACAGTCAAGTGCATTAACATAAGATTTCTATATGCGAAAAGGTGAAAGAGGGTCAAAAATAGTCCGGAAAAATTCGATTGTGTCTGTTTTGGTGAATAACTAACAAACAAAAAAACTTGAAATAAGTAGACCTGAGGGAAAGAGTTAAATAATAATAATAAACATATTTATGTATCTTTTACATATATATGAGGGTTCCGTATTTGAATAATGTGTGGTTGGTGATCTGTTTTTTTTATGTTTTTGTGATTATTATACATATTATGGTATTTATTAATTAGTATGTTGCGTGTTTTATTTCTGCAAGAAAATGCTTTATTTATTGTGCTTTTTCTATTTTTTTTTTTTTTTTTTTTTTTTCATTTTTCATTAGATGCCAAGCAACATTTCTAATTCTAAAAAGTTTTTCCATCCTTATTTCGTGTTAATCTGAAAACATATTTTTAATCTTATTAAGTACGAAGTTTTAGTTACAATACCACGACCTGTTCTTATTAAAATTACATTTAATCCATCGAAACTAATTGTCAGCTTGATGCATCTTTGTGAGCAGCTGACTGAAGATTAACGAAAACAATCTACTATGGCTACTAGGAAACGTGTTTATTGTTTTATCAAGCAGATGTCATCTAATTTTAACCTGAAATGTAGGTTTGTTTGTTGGGTAAGATGTGAGTTTTTCCAGGCTGTAGTTTTTTATGACCTGCTGCTTGATACGTGGATATTATTGACGACCAAATATCACCCCACCAGGCACTATTTTTAAGCAATACCACAGCATAAGACCCTCGAGTGAGGAAGAGATTGACAATAGAGTGTCGAGGGAGGAAAAGGAAAAATATAGACAGACGGGGGGATCCCCATAATGCAAAAACACTGATACATTTAGTCACTGAGCGTCTGCTGGCCTTTGACCCAAATGCTAGCCTTTCTTTTTCTTTTTTCCATTTGTTTTTTTTTGTCAATGAAAGAAAACGAGCTGCTTCCAGTGAATTGTTCCAGTTTACCACGTTTGGAAAATCTAGAGCAGGGGTGGCGAACTCCGGTCCTGCAGAGCCGCAGCCCTGCAGAGTTCAGCTCCAACCCTAATTAAAACTCACCTGCCTGTAGCTTTTTAGTAACCCTTCAGACCTTGATTAGCATGTTCAGGTGTGTTTGATTAGGGTTGAACAAAACTCTGCAGGGCTGCGGCGCTCCAGGACCGACGTTCGCCACCCCTGATCTAAAGCCTAAATGTACATGAGAGCTTTTTCTGCAGTGCGTTTAAAATTAGAAAAGGAATTTTGGCCTTTTTGACCGTTAAATCCCAAAAATCATTTCTCATGCTCATGCAGTCCAACCTTTATGACTTTTCTCTTTTTGCGAAAACAAAAGAAGATACTACGCCTAAATTCTATGTCGACACACACACAACACACACCACACACCACACACACACCACACACAGGTGTTGTTTTTATGGTTTATGGGGACTCTCTATAGGCGTAATGGTTTTTCTACTGTACCAACCGTATATTCTATTGCCCTACACCAACCTACCCCTAAACCTACCCCTTACAAAAACTTTTCCTGCATTTTGATTTCAAAAACCTCATTCGGGGTATGTGGTAAACCTTTGAATTACGGGGACAATGAAAATGGTCCTCCTATCCTTTCTCCTTGTAATAACCTATGTCAGACCCATGGTTATTATACAAATTTTGGCCCTATCACACACAGACACACACACACACAACCACACACATATATCTATATTAGAGTATATATAATTATATATATATATAGTGAAAATCAGTGGGGACCAGTGATGTTTAGACCTAGAATAGCTTCTTTTGGTGTTTCCTCAGAATGGGTCACAGGTTTGGAATGATGTGATCATAGTAAATGATGACAGCCTTTTCTTTTTTTTTTTTTTTTTTTTTTTTTTTTTTTTTTTTTTAACATTTTCAAGGAAAGTGCTGCAAAAAAAAAAAAAATGATACTCGCCTCTCAGGTGTTCGCGAGATGTCGATGAGTTTGTTTTCTTCTCCACGGGAACAGATTTTGGAGAAATGCTCTGCAGTTGAATGGGTGCCGTCAAATGAGAGTCCAAACAGCTGATAAATACATATCCACAAGTAATCCACACCACTCCAGTCCATCAGTTAATGTCTTGTGAAATTAAAAGCTGTGTGTTTGTTAGAAACAAATCCACCATTAAGGGGTTTTAACTTAAAACTGTTGCCTGCAGCTAATAGACAAATCCTTTATCCATAATACTGCTGTCTCCAGTTAGAAAGTCGTCTCGACTAAATCAAGAGAGAAATACAGGTCAAGCTCTGCTTTCAAGCAAAAAACCCAAAACTGTTTTAAACTAATGTGTTGGAGGATTTTGATGTTTAGGGACCATAGGAGATGGACTTTTTCACTGGAGGAAACATTATTACTGACTGCTATTTTGGCTGGAAGCAACAGTTTGAAGTTAAAAAACGCCTTGATGGATTTGTTTCTCACAAACACATTTTTGGCTTCACAAGACATTAACTGATGGACTGTAGTCATGTGGATTACTTGTGGATTATGTTGTTGTTTTTATCAACTGTTTGGACTCTCGTTCTGACGGCACCATTCACTGCAGAGCAATCCATTGGTGAGACAGTGCTACATTTCTCCAAATCTGTTCCCATGAAGAAATAAACTCATCTACATCTCGGATGGACTGAGGTAAATATGCTGTTAAATTTTTTTTTTGAAGTTGTAAATAAAACTAGGATCATTGGAATACTTTAGAATTTCCCATTTAATTTACTTGCAGTTTCTTCGTGAAATTTACTAGCAAAATATTTTCTTAATTCTGAGTAAAAATTGCTTCACAGCCGAGTTTTTCAGTGTACATTTTCTCAACAATTTTTTATTTTTGGGTGAACTATTCCTGTAAGAGAAAGAGTTGATGAGGGGAAACTGTTTGTCCGGTCTGAACAGACTGAAGGAATGTGCTGTGTGTGGTAGATGTTAAAAAATCACTCAGAAACCGTACATGATTCTTATGAAATGATCAAAGCTGCGTGACCTGCAGTTTCCTGCAGAAGCAAGCAATGCCATGGGACGCGGTGATAAGGACGTCAATTGCCGCAGCCTGAGAGCAGATAGAGATAGAGATCTGATTTGGCTGTCTGTTCATGACAGAGCCGGTCCGAGCTGTCTGCACTCTTTGGCTCTGGATTTAGTGGGAGCGCCCGCGGGCGAGAGCGACATTCCTGTGACGCAGACGGAGAAGCTCAAGAGATCTGATTTCTGAGCTGAAATAGGAAATATATTGTACACTTCAGTGTCACTTTAAATGTATCCTGAAAATGACTGTTAGAAAATAAGAAATAAAATTAGAACAGAATTTAAAAATGTTTTACTTTAGTAATATAATATGATATAATATAAAATAATGATTCTGAATATAGAAAAAAATTCAAATGTATTCATATTGAAATTAATTTACCTTCATTAAATTTCTATACAAGTGATTACATTTCTGAACTAAAAGGTCAAATGTCAATGTCATCGTCACTTCAAATATACCCTGAAAAGGTCTGAAAATAAAAGAGAGATTTCTATAAGTAATTCAAAACATATAATAGAATGAAATATAATATAGATTAGAGTCTGACTATATCGATCACAAATGATTTTGAGGGTTTTGTACAAAATGTAAAATGTTAAATTTCATTTCCTTTTTTTTTACTTATTTTAAGTGATTCTTTCTGAGCTAAAATAATCAAATACATATCTCCGTATCACTTTAATATACTCTGAAAATGGCTGGTACTAAAAATAAAAAAATAATTTTCCTAAGTCGTTCAAAACATATATATAATAATAAGTATATAATATAGATACATGCTGATATATATATATATATTATATAGACCACAAAAATGATTTTGGTTTGTTCTTGTTTAAATGTATTTATGTCCATAAAATGTTTTTTTTTTTTTTTTTTGTTTTATTAACTTTGCAAAAGTTTTTAGAATGGCAGGATTCGTACAATCACTTTTCTCCTCAAAACAACTTTATACGTTCCTATATCTTTCTTCACACTGGCACATCAAATCTGATCTTTTTGTTATTTCACCTGCCGCTTTGCAAGTGATGTAATCAGATCTGTTTGTTCAGACAGTACGGACAATATCCGTACTCGCATGTACATCGTTTGCTGTAGTTATGATGTAATAGAAAGCGTGATACAACAGCAACTGAGTAGCTGTCAGTACTGAAACAAAGGAATGAAAACTGGAAAGTATGGAGTGTGGAAGTCACACTATATGAGGAAAATGTGTTTTTTTACTAAAACTAGCAAGACAGTGATTCGGATTAAGAATGTTCGTTTAATAGTTGATTGTTAATTGGTGTATGGTTTGTGGTGTGTTTTCTGTCTAGTTCTCCCCACTGTGACTCTCAAACCCACTAAAGTGACCATGCAGAAAGGGTTAAATGTGACGCTGGTGTGCAACACCTCAGGAATGCCAACACCGACTCTGAACTGGACCACCTGCAAATTAAATTCAACGTACGAGGTAATTCAAACCTTCATCTCTAATTTACGAAGTTGATTCAGTTGTAAGTGTTAGTGGCTCTTGCAGTTTCTTTTCATTGTGGATGCCACAGAGGACATACTATAGAAGCTTGTTTCTGCCACTGGATAAAAAAACAAAACAAATGTGAACCTGGACCACAAAACCAGTCTGAAGTGTCAATTTTTCATTGAATAAATAGGCTTTCCATTGATGTATTGTTTGTTAGGATAGGACAATATTTGGCCGATATACAACTATTTGAATATCTGGAATCTGTGGGTGCAAAAAAATCTAAATATTGAGAAAATCGCCTTTAAAGTTGTTCAAATGAAGTCCTTACAATGCATATTACTAATCAAACCTTAAGTTTTGATATATTTACGGTAGGAGATTTACTAAATATCTTTATGGAACATGATCTTTTTCTTAATGTCCTAATGATTTTTGGCATCAAAGAAAAATGAATACTGGTGAGACCCTCTTACACTGTATTTTTGGCGTATTGGGCTACTACAAATATCTTACCCAGTGACTTACGACTTTCTTTTTTGTGTGCTCCAGGGTCACAAATAACTAAAAAAGGAAACTTTTAAGGAAACACAATTCTGAGAAAAAAAAAAAAATCCGAATCGTGAAGATCTAACTCATACTGTAATGTATGAACTCTCCGCAATCTGGAAGGAAACAAAAGCCGAATTTTGCGATATACACGTGCAATGCAAAGAAAAAAGTCTAATTGTGAGAGAAAAAAGAAAGAAAACAGAATTGGCAAATTAAACTCAAAATCGAGATAAAAGGTCCAATTCTGAGTTTATATCTTGCAATTCTGCCATTTTTTCAGAATTGGGAGTTTATATATCATATTTCAGACTTTTGTTCTTGTAATTCTAAGTTTATATCTCACAATTCTGCCTTTTTTCTTGCAATGCCAACTTTTTAGAATTTCTCCCAATTCTGAGGGGAAAAAAGGCAGAATTGTGAAATATAAACTAACTATTGTTTGATAAAAAAGTTGTTACTATTTTTTTTTTATTCTGTGGCGGAAGCAAAAAAAAAAAAATTTTAAACGAGATTTAAACTTTGAGGAATTTCAGAAATTGGAAGAAAAGTCTGAATTGTGAGATAAAAAGTCGCAAATTATCATTTTTTTTGTATTATTTTGTTTGTCCCATGGCAGAAAGAAGCTTCCATTCAGACTGTGGGAGTATGGGTAGCCATACTATTTATTTTCACTACTACAAATAAATATAGCAGAAATGCGTTTGCTATGTCTTGCCAGATTTTAAAAACGTCTTTTGCGAGTAAACACACTGTACATGTAATGAGCCCTTTGACAAGGTTTCTGAGTATATTATATTATTAAAGGGATAGTTCATCCAAAAATGAAAATGTGATGTTAATCTACTTACCCCCAGGGCATCCAAGATATAAGTGACTTTGTTTATTCAGTAGAACACATTTGATGATTTTAAACTTTAACTGTTGCAGTCTATCAGTCATATAAAGCATGGCAATGATAACAAAATCTATGAGAGTAAAAAAAACTGCACATACAAATACGAATTAAACCCTGCGGCTCCGTTGACGCCACATTATTCCTAAGACCCTAAACGATCGTTTGTGCCAGAAACCGAGCATATTATATCAATTTTGTACCTCTAATACAGCACTATGTTCAAACTGCCTTGAGTACGTGCACGCATCCGGTGCGTGAAGGTGGTACGCGCTCTGGCGTATTTTATGTTAATGGTGTGTTGATATCCGCCGCCGAAGAGCTCAACCATAACTTCAGCGAGCAAGCTCAGAATTGGGAATACGTTGAAAGTCCCCACTCCCTAATGAGTTCGCCGCGAGAGATGTAATCGTTTAGTTTTTTAAAGTCTGTTTGAACAATCTGGATAAGGCGAAAATGTAAGTACCAGTTTGATTAGCCCGTCGTACTACAATGACTGTGCCCCTGTGGAAACAATGAGTACTGTATAACGCGCGAGAGATCACATTTCGGCGCTTGCGTAAACTAACGCCAGAGCGCATACAAACCTCACCACACGCACGCGATGCCGGGCGCGCTGCCCAATAGCCCTTGGACATAGTGGTGTTTAGAGGTAAAAAATGATATAAATACTTTTCGTTTTCTCGCACAAACCGATCGTTTCGTGTCTTAGGACATCAATGTGTCGTCACGAGCCGCAGTGTTTAATTTGGTTTTGTTTGTGCATGTTTTTTTTTTTTTACTCTCATAGATTTTGTTTCTATTGCCATGCATTATACGACTGATAGTCTGCAACGGCTGGAGTTAAAAATCATAATTTGTGTTCTACGAAGAAACAAGTCACCTACATCTTGGATGCCTGGGGGTAAGCAGATAAACATCAAAAACATTTTTGGGTGAACTATCCCTTTAAGATCCATTATGAAAGTTATGCATTGTTAATGCCTTTCTTATTATGTGACATTTGCTTTAGAGTTTTACTGAGATGATTGCTTGTAATTATTTTATATGGAATATTTGTTGATTTTACCAGATTTTAAGGCTTTGATTTATGGAACAGGGCAGAAATACCTTAAAGTTCATATAAATTGCCATTTGCAAACCATTTTCTTAATGTGGCGTAACAGGATATTCAGAAAAACAACAATGCCTGAATAGCTATTGGTTAACATTATCCAAATGGTCGTCCGCCTAAGTGACGCCAATGGAAAAAGAAAGTCATTTCAGTGGAGTAGCAAGTGATTACATCTTGATTAAAGACAAAAATCTTGTCTTTTTTATTTGGAATAACATGCAACAATGCACAATAAGGCTATGAGGATCTGTAAATAGGGAGGAGTTGGATTGCATGTAGACTTTAAATAGAAATGACATTGACATTGCTGTAACTCACACCTGCAGCACGAGCGCTCAGGTCAGATGTCAGAGTTCAGACTTGTGAATGTCTCTTCCCTGGACAACGGATGCAAAATCGCCTGCAGGTCTGAAAACATGGTGGGAGAGGCTGAGGCCTCTGTGGATCTGGACATACTGTGTAAGTTACCAAGAAACTTTTTATTGCATAAGACTGGCATAACTACTCATTTATACCGGAAATTACATTTGTAGATTTTATACTACCCTAGATTTTTTATACTACCCATGTTTTAATGTTTTTGAAAGAAGCCTCTTATGTTCACCATGGCTGCGTTTATTTGATTAAAAAAATACTATAAAACAGTAATATTGTGAAATACTTTTACAATTTAAAAGACCCTGGGGGGGGGTGTTTCGGTAGTTTGAAGAATTGTAGAACGGAGGTGAGGTTCTGTAAGGCAAAGCTGAATGTGCAGGGCATCTAATCCGTCTCAGTGTCCCATGTAGCATTGTCACAATCCATCTAAATTGCTGATTTTGCTGCTCGAGCAACAATGATCTTATCAATGTTGAATACAGTTTTTTGTGGAAACCTTGATACATTTTTTTTTCAGGACTCTTTGAGCCATAGAAGGAGAAAAAGAACAGCACCATTTGAAATTGAAAACATTTGTATACAGGTCTTTACTGTCACTTTGATCATTTTGATCAATTAAATGCATATGAATTTATTTTAAATAAAATAACTATTTTGAACAGTTATGTAAGTCCACATGAATCTAAGGTTTCATTAACCAAAAAGTCATAAATTAGTTCATGACAACTAATTTATTGATGTTGTTTATTAGGTTTATTAGATTTATTTTACTTTAAAAGAGCCAAAAATCCTGTTTTCTGTGACATTCCTTTAAATCTATTCATTAGCAATGAGAAGTTCCTTAATTTAGATACCTTTAATTCTTGAAAAAATATCTGAAATTTCTTTAATCAGCCAGTAATGCATTTTTCAATAAGACCATTCAAGTTACATCTATGTTTGTAGCTGTAATAATGCTGTGTGTTTATCTGCGCCATTTATTTGGGATGCCAGTTCCACCTGTAATCAGCAAGCTGATGGATGCGATCTCGGACCACCACTGGTGCATTCCCTTCAGCGTGTCGGGCAACCCAGAGCCTAAACTGAGCTGGTTATTAAACGGCAAACCCGTGGAGGAGGGTCCCTTTATCCGCACCATGGTCCACGATTATTCAGAGGGCGAGTACCACGGCTGCTTACACCTGGACAGTCCCACACACATCAACAATGGAAAATACACGCTGCTGGTCAGTAATACATACGGAGAGGACCGCAAGGCAGTATTCGCGCATTTCATGCATGAGCCGTGGAACGGTGAGCTGAAATCTGCATGCAACCAAATCAAAACAATTACAGTAAATGTGGCTGTGTCTGAAAAGTTACCTTGCTTGTTTTCCTTTCCATGTTTATCCATCAGAATCAGTTACTGATCCGCTGTATTATGGTGAGTCTCTTTTAAGTCTTCATAATCAAATTACAGAATAATATGAATGATTATCATAGTCATAGTTCACCAAAAAATGTCGATTTTGACATAATTTACTTGTGTGCCACACAAAAAGTTTTAATGAAGTTACACAGGTATTGTTGACAATGTTCATTTTTGGGGGGAACCTTCCATGTTTAGGCATTTATTAAGTAATACATGCAATATTATAATATCATTAAGTCTTTATTACAAGAGTAAGTTATTAAAAAAGTGTATTCTTTTTGTCTTTTGCATGTGAGATCCCACTACAGGTATGAACGAAAGACACATGAACATGCACATTATAGATATGTAGTCTAAAAGCGTATGTATCTTAGTGTTTCCTCTCTTTTAAACAGATGACACTCCTCTTGGACCGCCTGAGGACAAAGTCGCTGTGAGTGAAATTCAGTTATTTGTGTAGTTTCTGTTGAGTTTTTATTGCATCAGAATCAAAATACATGTCTGTTATGATCGTATGTAGTATGATTTTACACCTAAAACCCCTAAACAGGCATTGTTACACACACCCTCAAGTAGCATATTCCCCTTTTAAAATGACAGCAATATGATAAATGACACTGATGTGTTTAAATAGTTACTTTTATTAATATTAATAATTGGATTCAAGTCCATTAAGCTGTTTGTGGTTGACAAGCAATGGAGCATCTAGCCACATTGATGTGCGTTCACTGGTGTACGTTTATCATCATTTTACATCAGCTTCAAATGCGTTTCATACAATCAGAATTCACAATCTTTTTAATATATTTCATTACATCACAGTGTCAGGGCATGATTACAAGCTATATTGTAAAAAAATAAATGGTTGAAAATAAAAAAATCTAATTTCTCTCAACTTTCAAAGTTTGAATTTGTTCGTTCACAAAATACAAAATGCCTAGTATAGCCAATACATTTGCCAAAGCGTCAACAGAGCTGCTGTTCTGTAAATTTTCATTTAGTAGCACAATTAGTTAATTATTGTTTCGATGTGTATATATATATAGTCGCACAAACGTACAAACCTCAATAATGGTGACAATCATCAAATGTAGAAAGATGAGCTCTTAACAACACAACACAACAAATAACGAACAATAATTACAAAACAAGAAGTTTAAATAAAGTCAGCAAACAGCAAAACAATTGACCTATCGTAGGGCTGGGCGATAATTCGGTAACGATAATTATCGCGATATAATTTTCCTCGATGAAACGATATGAAGAGTTCGATATAATGTTTATGCGCCAAAAGCTGAACGAAACAGCGTGACTCTTTTGAATGGCGCCACTCGGACCGTTTATCCGCTCGGATCAAAGTTCAAACTGCCGCGCGGTGTGAGCTCACTAGAGCAGATGCGTTTACTCAGTCACGCGAGCGTTAAACAGCGCTGTGAGATCCAGTGTGAAACTATTGAATTCAGCAATGAACACAAATGACTCAGTGATTTAAACTAGATTAAAGCCAAACAGGAGAAACACTGTATGCAACGAGATGGTCAGAAGGCTTTTCAATCTACAAATCAGCATCATTTACCATGGATTTACTGTAGTAACACCAACTGCACCATGGTATTGTGGCAGAAATATGGGATATTCACACTGTATTTTATTAAAGGAGTAATGGTATATAATTGTAGTATGTATTTGATTAAGCTATAGCATGTGTGCATTTGTACTGAATATTTTTAGACTACTGTTTTTTCATACAAATAGGCTACCTAAAAAAACATAGTTATATTTATGGTATTGAGGTGCTATATGTGTGGTTTTAACTGTGTTTATCATGATTAAATGTAGGCTACGACGGGAGACTTGCTTAATTTTATAAATAAATAAAAAATTGGTCAGAATAAATTTAACCATATAAAACTGAGGTTGCTAACATTTTTACAGATGTTACTGATTTTGATAAACAACAAATAATTACCTCTGCATCCTAACTCAAGCTACTACTACTGTCATTTCTAGAGACAAAAAGTGATAGTATTATTTATTATTATTATATTATCAGCAACCTAAACCTGTTTCTTTATTTGGAACAATATCACTCATTAGAACACGCAGAAACTAAGAAATAAATTTTTCTATTTAGATATTTATTTTGTTAAATCATTATAATGAGCCCAAATTAATGGTCTGGTTTCTACAACTTTCACTTTAGAACAAAAATCTGGCTTTAAACTTGAAAGAAATAAAGATTTGACATTTATCGTGATAATTACTGATATCGACTGATATGAACAAAATTATTGTGATAATTGTTTTTGGCCAATATCGCCCAGGCCACCTATCTTAGCCCCACCCACCCTTATTTACTGTTGCTCACCTATCGACAAACAAGACGGAGTTGAAGAATGACACAGAATTCACCATTCAAGTGGGAGTTAAATATTCCATGGAGGGATATATAAAAGATTTGAAAATAAATATGGTGGTTAACTCGAAGCGATCAGATCACAATGCAAGCGGGAGAAGTCTCATGTTACGGTCGTCACGATCGCGGATGACAACATGCAGGATCAACACTGTTCATGTACCAAAGAGTACGATTAAATTAATGTACATTAACCAGTTTAATATGGAGAGGCACTGAAATGTAGAACTTCGTTTATGTAGAATCTGTAGTTATATACTAAATAACTATGTGAGAACCGGTCGCAGGCCACTGGCATTATGGCCACGAGCACATTTTTATATGTTCTACATTTCATTTATTTATGTAACACATATTCTACATTAAAAAAATAATTTAGAATGAACAATAATTGCTGTACAAAGAGTAAAAAAAAAAACCTACCTAATGCAGAAAAGCTGCCTCTTTTTCCGAATTGCGTAGATGACCACTATCTCTTCTGATAAATTTTCAGTCAAATCGTTTTCTGTGTGCTAGATCAGAGCTAGAGCCCTGCATTTCAGCCCGGGCCCGACGGGCCCCGACTTTTTTACGCCCCTAGGGCAGTGGGGGCCGGGGGGGGGTGGGGGCTTCGGGACAATTTTCATGTCATAGTTCAGACGCGGGGCCTCGGGCCTGTTTTAGGCTTCTCCTTATTTTATATTTTAGACATCCATCAATTAGGCTAGTGATGAAAAAAATTGATTGCCCGGGTGGGGGGGCGAAGCGCTGGTGGAAACAAACCCTAGACCCGGTACCGTGACTCCAGAGCGCTCTACGGCTTTAGTGTCCGCGTCAGCAGCAGCAGTGTGCCATCAGCGCAGCTGAACAGTTCTGCGTTCAAATGCATGCAATAGGCTTAAGCTTGCTGCAAAGCATCGGCAAAAGTAATTACCATGAATGTGTCAGGGGGGGGAATAGTAAGGAGATATTTTAATTATTTACTAATAATCTAGTGTTTTCTGAGTCGGTGTCGCAAGGATGAAGTTGTCGATCCTGACTCGCCATCTCTTCATTCGACGCGCCGTTAGAGAGAAGTGCATCTTTACGGATTATGATCATAATGAAAGAGTTTTTGTTTTTGATTTGTTCGTTTCGTTTAGTAATTTAAAGCTTTCTATAGATATATTTATCATGTCTGTTGAGGCCATGTTTCGCTGAGTTTCTTCTTCCTGTTAATATGAGACGGCAGAAGCGCATCATGTTTTGGTTTTCCTTTTTTTATAAAAGCACAACGTTTTGTTATTGTGAGTGTACACAAATAAAAGTAGACCTTTTACAGTTCCGAGTGATGTATTACTCTTACTTTTATGAGGAAAAATGACGGCGTATTCACTGAAAAAATGCAAGTGATCGCGCTGGCGCCTCTATGTCCTGCAAAATGCGTTTTAGCTTGCACTCTCCGCACAAACTATTGGATACTGCGCACATTTATCTAGGTTTAACATTTAAACTAACATTGTGATATGTTTGAATTGTTTTATATGTATAGATTTTATTCTAGGCAAGTCGTGATGATTGAGAAGGCTAAATTGATCAAACATATGCTCACTGTCTGCTGCTGGCCACTTGGTTGTTATTTTAAATGCATAAAGTTAATTAGGCTAAGTGAGTACTGCTCATGTCTGAAAATAATATATGAAAAACAAAATTATTTTACTTAAAAACATTAGGCTATAGCTTATATGTATTTAGTACATTTTTAAATTAATGTAAAAACCAAAATGAATTGTAAAACTGAAAGTATTTTTTTTTAATTGTGTACAGCATGGTGGGCCGCATTTGAATTCGTGACAGGCCGCGGGGTTGAGAACCACTGCTTTGGAGTGTTTTAGTCAGAGATACCTTGCTGAAGCACAAGATGTCATTAACGTTCTGCTTGAGCAGATGAAAATTGTAAATTAATGAGAGTATGACAACCAGAAAATGAACGTTTTCGTATTCATTAGGATTGGGATTGAATGCTTAGGGACATTTTGCTCTGTTTTGGTTGGATTTAGAAAATGGATTAACATAAATTACATTGCCTATCCTTTCGGGATAACTGGAATTAGTGTTACAAGTACCCTAGGCATATAGTTTTTCCATTTTTGTAGCATAAACACCATTAAACCGATGCGAGCTTCGGATCTTCCAATGTTTCTCTATGGCGCTGAAACCTTAAGATGTCCGAGTTCCGCTCCCCGTGTAACTGATATTCGACTGCCATTGGCTCATCTGCGTTCTAGGGGAGGGGCTTACCGATAGGTCAATAATCCACCTTTTTCCTACTGCGAGCCTATACTGCGTTTTAAATTCTCAAAAAGACTGACAAATCATTTCAAATCATAAGGTTGCGCTACAAATAGTCCTGATACGTCAGTTTGACTGATTGAGCTGTACACTTTATTTCATGTTCAATTTTCAGAAGTCAGGAGAATAATGTGATGTGATGTGATGTGATATAAAAAAAAAAGGAAGAGCCCTTTTCACTCCACTGCATCTTTACCTCCTGGTTATTTTCATTTTTCCCCCTTGTACTCTCCTGTAACTACATGAAAGAAGACAAATACTGCACATTTGTGGTCTGCTTTCACGATATATTGCATGAATATTTCACTGGAATGCATCTCTTGTTTTTCTTCCCAAATCCTCACGTCTCTTTTCAGGTTTGGTTTCACACAGATGGTTTAAAATTTTAATTGTTAGGTTATATAGACATGTTACTGCAATGATATTTATCATGTCAGTAATATTGCTGCAGATACAATCAAGCTTTTCTTGGTATGTTTGGTATACACTTATACATTTCCTTTTAATGTTGGATGGTTGAAGCGTGATGAGAATAATGTCACCTCATTGTACACAGTTTTTGAAAATGCTTATTATTGCGTTCATTGAGCAAACCTTTTGCTGATTGTTTACAGTTACTCCCATAAATCGTGCAAAGTGTCATGGGGAGTCGGCGGATAACAGTTATCACATAATTTATGCATACTGCAATGCATTCTGGGAACTCACAAACCCTCAACATTTCAGCAGTATGAAATTCTTTGTTCAGAATGTGTGTTTGACTAGTTGGGTCAATTTGGGGGAATTGTGTCATTCTTAAATGGGCTTTAATGTAGAAAATTACATTTATCAGTATTTGAGACTCAAAACATTTGGCAAACTGGAAAATAAGTAGCTTTTTTTTTTTTTTACTATACCATACGTTGTGATCTCTAGATGGCCAATCAGTTTTTAGTACAGTAAACTCTGAAAACCCACAGACCAAATGACTTGTGTAAGAGAAAATGGTCAAAATCCTCGAGGAAAATCTTTTCCTCCCAGAGAGCATGGTTTTCTTACCCAACCGTGCTTGAAGCTTTGAATGCTGGTTGAAGGCTCTTCGTTCTGCTCGTAGGTGTACGTGGTCGTGGGAATTGCGGCGGTCACATTCACAGGCTTCATCTTGATGCTCGTCATTCTGAAGTTTGGACGCAACTCAAAGTTTGGAATCAAAGGTAAGCACCTCTCAGCTCTGTGCGCGGCTTTGCCAAGGCTTCATTACGGACTGTAGCTCTGGAAAGACGCATTGTTCTGGGCGGAATAAGTGGGTTTTCTTTTGTGAAACTTGAAAAAGAGGAATGCTAAAGGAAGGCTGTGCTTCGACTCTAATGTGCTCTACTAATTACTAATGCACACCTAATCTACTATAACATGTGTTTCGCAGAGAGTTTATTGAAGTGCACACTAATATTGAATAATCCTTATTGACTATAGATGACTACTAAAGTGTTTTCTTCCATTCGTTTGTCTCTGCCAATGGTTTGTGCCAATGCATCTTGACTAAATGACTTCTCATAGGGAATAAACATGTGGAAATGTCTAAAGACAATTTTCTACCCCAGTTGGGATGACAATGAGCTTTTTGAAATTGAAATTGTGTTATGGAGGATTTAGCTGTGTTTCATTTAGTATGTTGTTTAGAAGAGACACATTTTCTTAAGAAAATAATGAGTGTAGTTGTCGCAATGCTAGGGTTGTTGCCAAAGGTGCTTAAGGTGCTTGGAGCGGTTTCGATTTCATGATGCTATGTGGTTGCTAGGGTGTTTTGGGTGGTTTCTTACTGGCCCAAGTCAAAACAACTCAATTACAAGTCTCTGTGATATTCGGTCCAATATGGGCTTGGTTAATGGAAATCTGTAAGATTTCTTTTCACCCATTTCATCGTCCATTGGGCAGAAATTGTAAGTTTAATCGCTAAAAGTAATTGCACAGTAATTGCACTAGAATCGCTTTCAGTAATTGCCCTTGAAAAGTAATACACACCAGTGTTAAATACTGATCGTTAGGTGCAGTCACATGAAATTTCATTGTCTATGGTCAATATTGTAGCGATGTATGAAGCACAGCTCACACAAAAGTTACTTTTAAACCAAGCAGCTTTCTGTTGGTCAACACAGCGATTCCACACAAAATTCCAAGATTGCATGGATTCCTGTAGAAAGTATTGTATTTTGTAACATGTCCCCCAACCCAAACAACTGTATAGGTCATTTGTCACTTCCCTGAAATACGACCCATAGGAGTGGTTACTAAATTACTGCCCCTACCGACAGCAAGACATGCCACAGAAATGTTCGTATTAATACATTGTGCTCTTTATCTGTATTAGGATTTGTGTAGATGGACTGGTAAAGCATTGTGTTACAGCAGCGCAACGGTCATGGGTTGCGATCCCACAGAACGCACATACTGATGAAATGTATACCTTGAATGCACTGTAAGTCATTTGCAATTGGGAAAGAGGAAAAATGTGGGTAAGGGACCGTTAACTTTCATTATTTATAAGTAAGTATCGGTCGTAATAAGCTGTTTCCACATATGAGTTGTTTTTTTTGGAGGAGGACAGTCTGGGATTTCGCCGAACATCATTAAATGCGACCACATCCCACATAACCCTGAGCAGTAGTAATAGTGCTGCTTGCTTTAGCAGATAATCTCAGCACATTCTCTGTAATATTCTAATTAACCTCTGCAGCAGATTTTCAGTTTGATGCTTGAACATTAAGCCTGCTGGCCGTTTTTTTCACATGAGCGAGTGTTTGCGTTTGTCTTGGCTCCTGACAGCTTGATAGTCAGTTGGTTTGAGTGAGAGCATGTGATTGTTTTTGTGGCTTCTCTGAGAGGAAGTGTCGAGTTAGGCGTCCTGAGGGGCTTATTTTCGCATAGTGGTCTTGAGTGTGTGCGTAAGTGCCTCCTTCGTTGTCCACAAGGACAACATACATGATTACTTACCTATATGAAAGGTTCCGTAACTAAATTCCTAAATTGTTTTGGTTCTAATCGTGCTTTCAATGCTGTTTTGAATTTTTCTACATCACAAATTATATCAGAAAAATCAGAGTTTGAACGTTCTAGATTTTTGATCCCAGATTTCCAGATTGTGTTCCCAATCTTTCAGAGCCCACTGTAGGCACACACACAAACGGCGTATCTCACTGCACTGTGTAGAAAAGCAGACCTTGCACCATGGAGAGAGGAGAGGAAGTGGAGTGGGAATGGAAGGAGGTGAAATTGTAGCCCTCAGGTTCAGGAAGTGTGGCTGTCTGCAGAGATGCAGCGCTCCATCTGCCTGACAGAGAGAGAGAGAGAGAAAGAGAGAGAGAGAGAGAGAGAGAGTCAGCAACCTTCTGCTTATCAATGATTCAGAGGCCAGGTGTCGGTTTTCTCTGGTTTGGACGAATCAAAAAAAAATCAATAAAGCTTGTCAAGGTCAGAAGTATCATCAGTCCTGGACTCGTGGCCTTTGGTTAACAAACTAAAGATGCACCTCAACCACTATCTCCTCTCTCCACCATCAGACGTGAAGCTTTTTATGGGAATGTTCCTGGCGGTTCCTTCAAAGCAACATCTGAATACTTTGACCTCACCTCAAATCAAGAACGCATAAACTAATGTTAACTAATAGTACTTTATTGTAAAGTGTTACCAAAATGAATTTAGAACAGCGAATCCAACCCAATCTCATGGGAAAACGTAGCTATTTTACAAGGTGGTGGTTTCATGTAAATTTGTACTATGTGAATTGAATGAAAATGTACAATTGTTTAAAAAAAAAAAATAATAAATAAAGATGAAAGTCCACCTCTAAACATAACTGTTACTGGGGCATAAGCAGATTGTATGAAAACATACAAATGAGATCATACACTCTAAAAAATGCTGGGTTAAATAAACCCAATGCTGGGCAAAATAGGGACAAACCCAGCAACTGGTCTGTTTTGACCCAGCGGTTGGGTTCCTACCCAGAAGGTTGGGTTAAACGTTTAACCCAACCGCTGGGTCAAAGCTGCCCAATTGCTGGGTTTGTCCCTATTTTACCCAGCACTGGGTTGTATTTAACCCAGCATTTTTTAGAGTGTACTAATTCATACGAATTAAGCACCAATTTACCAAAACGTAAAATAGTGCCATTAGATTGTTTACTTCAAAATATTTCAAAATATGAATTTACAGCTAAACTAATGCATTTTTATACAGAAGAATTCATAAAAAAAAACATACACTTGTCCTATAGACTTCCATTGTTAGAGTATTACTGTAAAAGTACATTTTTTCTTGCCTTTACAAACTGAAGGATGATTCAAAATGACTTTGTGATAATCGGCAACATGCCAGAGATGCTGCAGACAGAGCTTACCTTCTTCGGAATGCAGAACATTCCTTTAACAAACACAAAATACTTTTTCACTAATCTAGCACTAATGCACCATCTAAAACAAATATAATATTAGGTTTCAACTCATGTTTTGCTCACGTTATTTTAAACAGGCATTAAATCGCAACCAGTGTCACTGATCTATATGATGCATGACTGCAGTGGATGTTGGATTTATTGAGCGCAGTACCACAGTATAAATCCAGCCGGCAGGTCAAGGTCACATTACAGTGTTTCTGAGAACATTCAATATTCAAGTGCATTCAAGCATTCACGCGCTTTACCATTATGGGATGTCTAGAGAGCAAGGTGGATAACACAATAACACAATTTAATGATGATAAATGAGATGTACACAATTGTTTAAAAAAACATTTATTGTACACAAACATTGACCCAAGTTCCCTAAAAAAAGGCCAACTGGCAGACTTTGGAAGAGACGGAGCTGTACACCTGCTGATATAAATTGACCAAGTGATTGACACACAAAATTATTTTTGACTTTTTTGTGTGAAAAAAGAGTCGAGGTTATATTGAGACATTTACAATGAAAGTGAATGCTGCCAATTTATCGATGTTAAAATGTTAAAGTTTCAACAGTAGACAGCATGTAAACAATATGGATGTAATTTGTCAAATTAATTTGTAAAGTTCTATCCAATTTACAAAATGACAATAAATATTAAAAGCAATGTTATTTTTAGTATTATTTATATACCTATTTAATATATTAAATTTATGATTCAAGTTTTGAATTTCCTTTTGTTTTATATTTTTTATCTTTCATTTGTTTTAAAGCATAATCTATTTTTGGTGCTTCTTGCCTTTTCATTAGTATTTTTTTATATATTTGTGTTTAACTTCAGTTGTAGTTTTACTTTTACTACTTGAGCTTATTTCAGTTAATTGCCATTGTTTGTTTAAAATTTTTAGGTTGAAATTTATCATCTAATATTTAGATTGTTTTATAAATACAAATTGTTAACAATAACAACACTGAAGTCAAAGTGCCTCACCATAACATAAACATTTATTATTTTTAAGAAAACAAGAGACGAGTAATTATTTTTGAGTGATCAGCATTATGCCACAAATGCTGTCGATTGATTATAACATGCATTTAATTTGCTTGTATTTATTCTTCTACATGCTACATGATGAAAACTCTCGTCATATTACTATGTTATTACATTGTAATTACTAAGCTATTACAACATATAACTAAAGTTACTTTTGTGGGTCTGCTTGTAATTATATTTTAATAATTACTGTTAATTGCATGTATTATGTCTAAAATGGGCAATGTAATATGAAGATATGCCATTTTTTCATTCTTTTTCATGCATTTCCTATAAAATCTGTTTGAACGTGATTACTTTGCTATAGTGGTGTGTTTGTCAGCAAAGGGTTAAAGGGCTCATCAACTTCCGTCTGCCATTCAGAGTGCATCGGCTCTTCAAGCATGTGTGTGTGTGTGTGGTGTTGTGGGTGTGTGTGTGTGTTGAGAGCTTGGGGGCGGACCTGCCTTCCCACCACATGCACTGTTGCCATAGTTACAAGCGTCATAGTTACTCTGTTCCAACTATGAATCATTCTCACAGAGCATGAATCACCATGAGCTACAAACACACACACACATTCACTTACGTAACATGCACATCACACATTAATGTATGTGCCTAAAAAAATTACAGGTATATATTTGTATCAGTAAATACAGGTAGATAACAAGGTGAAAATACAACACTATGAATGTGAATATGCCAGTCTGAGCTTCATATTAGGCCAGATTTATTCTGTTAACTCTCGTTTGCTTCAGGATGTCTTAATTACTGAGAGATTCTATGATGTCTTCTCTCTGGTTAGAGATCATTGGTGTAGTACAACCCAAAATATATCAATAAAGCATATAATTGTTTTTTAGGAAGTTGGTACATAAGGTAAAATATGAAAGCTGGCTAGGAAAAGATGTACCTTTCAGTCCAGATCAGTGTGTTAGGGTTTCTGCACATAGAGCATTTTGTTATTAATGTTGACTGTTTGCTCCATCAAAATTGAACCATTATAGCTCCCTCCAGGGACAATTATGCCTGTTCCAACATGGTAAGCGTACTCTAGCTAGTAGCCACTTAAAGGTCATAAATGTTATGTGACCTAATATTCATGTGCTCCTCCCCTACACACAGTTTTAAGATTATATACCCCAATCAACTGTATTTCCAAGTTTCGTTAACTAAAATGGTAACACTTTACAATAAGGCTCCTGTTGCTGAAGTACTAAAATGACTCGAATTAAAACTGGATTCAAAAATAAAGCTAAATAGAAATATAAAACAACAGAAATGAATAAATAAAATCATAAAAACGAATAAAAAAAGACAAGCATGCAAACTTACTAAAACTTTTTTTTAAACAAAATAAATAAACAGTTAAAAATATAACTATAGTATATATATATAACACTATAATAATAATAATAATAATGCTAAATTAACACTGCCTGTTGCATTAAGGTTGGTAGCTGTTTTGTGCTATATATGCTGAGAAATGTAGGCTGGAATTTGGTGAAATTGTAAGAAAAATTGAGGAAAAGTGTCATTAATTTTGCACATTAACCGCTTCCGGTGTTGTTAGTGCTTGGTTGTAAGTGTTTTGGCTCATGACTTCGTTCTTTCATACTAAAGCACTAGGACTAATAACTATATCCCTCATTCGTATGTTTGCCACACTGCTTCTGCCTTTAACCTCTGTATGCTAATAACATTCTTGTAGTTTGATTATTATTATGACGCATTCCAAAAAGTCTGAAACCGTTTGAAATGATCTTTTTTTAAACGTTTTCTTTTCTCTTTTTATTCCTTCGTTTATTATAGATATTTCAGTTGTCAATGTTTTATATATTTTCTTGTTTCTTTTCATCTGTTGTATTGTGTAGTTCTGTTTTATTTGTTGGTTTCCTTATGTTAATGTTATGTTGTGTTTTTTATGTTTTGTTGTGTTTTGGCTTCTTTTTAGGTTTTGTTTTGTTTCACAATGTTCCCGTCGAGGTTGTGGCGAGATAAGAATGACTCTGGTCACACCAGACTGAACTGGACCAAGAATTTGAGGCCGACCCCACCTGCAGCCTGCCAAGCCATCTAGCCAATCATACGATAGCTTGTTTTAGACAGGGCAGATTCTTATTGGTTGTTGCAGAAGAATGGTTCTCTATGTGACCTGGTCTCGTGCTTTTGCTGAGTGGAATAACTGGGTGGGTTTGTAAGCTGCTAGAATCTGTGTCAGTGGGCAAATGAACCCTTCGATGCTTTAAGACAGAGGCACAGGTCGCACCCAAATGGAGTCGCTCATAAATGAATCATGCCAGATGGGCCTTTTTTCACCCTGTTCACACATTTAATGACTAGATAGCAAAAAGACAGCTGAACCATAAGGATTCGCATGCACTGAAAACACAAACACACATATATGTGCGGAAAGAGACAGTGTGCTCATTTTAACAAAACACTGATATGTACGGGACACAGTGTCGTTTTCTACCTTTCGGAGTTGTGTATAGAATGCAAGACGAAACACTTTTAATATATTTTTTTGATTGTGCATATTTGTTGGCCTGTTAGTATAAACACTATCACTAAAATACTATCAGCTGACACTCGGGTTGTTCATTTCATTTGAGGCAGGAAATTGGAAACTATTCTTAAAGGAATAGTTCACCCCAAAATGAGATTTGCTTGAAATGTACTCACCCTGAGGCCATCCAAGATGTAGATGAGTTTGTTTCTTCATCAGATTTGGAGAAATGTAGCATTGCGTCACTTGCTCACCTCTGGATGCTCTGCAGTGAATGGGTGCCGTCAGAATGAGAGTCCAAACTGCTGATAAAAACATCACAATAATCCACACCACTCCAGTCCATCAGTTAACATCTCGTGAAGCCAAAAGCTGCGTGTTTGTGAAGAAACATCTTGAGAAGCTAAAAACTGTGCTTCTGTAAGAAACAAATCCATCGAGACATTTTTAAACTTCAAATGAGTGCTCTATCCATGATGTCGCGTCTTCGGTGAAAAAGTCGTCTTGTCTGAATCAGGAGAGAAATATGCTCCGATCAAGCACCGTTTACGTTTGAAAACAGCTCTAAACAAATATGTGGATGGATTTTGATGTGAAAAGATAACAGGAGATGGACTTTTTCACTGGAGGAAACGTTATTATGGATATTGGACTCATATTTTGGCCAGAAGCAATGGTTTGAAGTTAAAAACATCTTAATGATGAATTTATTACTTACAAACACACAGCTTTTCACTTCATAAGATGTTAACTGATGGACTGGAGTGGTGTGGATTACTTGTGGATTATTGTGGTGTTTTTATCAGCTGTTTGGACGCTCATTCTGACGGCACCCATTCACATCCATTGGTGAGCAAGTGCACATTTCTACAAAATCTGTAACAATTGAACAACAAATGATTTGATGGCAGGAGGGTGAGTACATTTAAGCAATTGTATTACTGCAATGATTGTCATAGGGTCACGACAAAAAAAAAAGATGGCCATCACTAAATCCTTTTTATTTCATATGGGAATTTTGTCACAATCAAACCTTGTATAAAATCTTGTTTCATACAGAAATGCATCACTTTATGGAAGTAAAATGGGGACAAATAGTGATTCATGTTAACTTGATGAAAAATATCCTACATTTGGATTTTCCATAATTGTTTCATCACAGTATTTTGAAAAAATGTTACAAAAAAAAATGTGTTCATCAGTAAAAAAAAGAAGTTTAGACTCACTAACATAAGTGTAAAATGTAGTTCATTTTAACTGGACATGCACAGCTGCTTTGATGTAGTCATGATTTTATATCTGTCTTTGTTTGATTTCCTGTGTTGTGTATATTGACTTGTTAAGTTCTGATTTTCTTAAGATTATAGATATAACAACTCCAAGTTCATCAGGAGTGTAAAATATGGCGTGTTGTTATTTCTTCAAAAAGAGATTGCAAATCACATCTCATGAAAACAAGCAAGAGATGGTGCTGCATTTAATCAAATATGTCACTTTAGATAACACACTGCTACTGCTGCTGCTGTTATCATGGCTTTAGTCGGCCAGACAGAAACGCTGTTCAACACGCATAAAAAACAACCCGTCTCGTGTCCCAAAGTGAGTTGGAAGAATTTCCTCTTTTGCCCCCTCTCCTACACTCTTTCTCTCTCCGTATGTGTCTCTCACACACAAACACAGATGTGAAGAATGAGAGGGGTAATGCAGCATGATAGGGCAGACATCTGAGCACAGAAGCAGTGATTGGCTCGAACGCAGAAACTGGAAGGTAAAGTTGGCAGCGTTTCTGCAAAGACCTTTAGGCGTGTTTGAATGTTCAAGTTCCCCGGGTGCAGCTCGGAAAAACGAAAAGCTCTTTTGAAATGAGCTTTTTGTCCCCATTCAGCTCATTGTGAGCGGTAACTTGTACAAGGCTTGACAATAACACAACCAGCCTCACCACAGTAGGGCAGTTACTTGGTGGCTTAAAGCCGTATTTATTGGTTTGTAAGGAAAAGAGATAAGTGTTATAGATCTGGCAGTTCATCTATGTACATTATAAGTGGTGTATGCTGAGGCAGAAAATCACTGTTGCTCATGTTTAGGCTAAATGTATTAAACTGTAGGTCCTGCACTGTTGGCTCTACAGATGATCATACCTCATGTGGCTTGTGGAGGAAAGGTATGTTATTGCTCTGTGACGGACTCTTTTGACCAGATACTAAGCAGTGTTGGGAAAACTACTTTAAAAATGTATTCTTTAGGGGGAAAAATACTTACAAAACTACACGGATGTGACTTAAGGCCACTATCTTTACTATTAAATGTAAGTAGCATTGATACAGCTTATAATGTATTCAGACCTTTATTTGCTTGGATCTGGTACAAACACAAATGAACAATCAACTTAAAGCGTCGTGTTTAGACTTAATAAAACATAGTAATGAGCAGTCAAATGACCAACTAAACAAATACTACACCACTAATTAGGGCTGCATGATTTGGGGAAAAAATCTTAATGCAATTTTTCTGATAAAAAAAAAATGCAGTATTTGTTTGTTTTGAAGAGTTTCAGGTTTTATTTGCTTGTTTGTAGGACCGAACAATTTGGCTAAATAAATAATGATAATACATAAAAATAAAACATTGTGATTATATATATCAATATTATTAATGTTAATAGCAATAAAATATAAAACAAATTAAGAAATGTTATTGTAATATATGTCACTGTAAAAGGAATTCAAGGTAATCCATAATAACAATAACAAAACAAACAACACTAAATAATAAATATCACTATTGTAATAATACTATTTTCATTGTAAAATAAAAAATAGTATTTAAAAAATAATTATTATTTTACAGTTCAGCTTTAAAATTACAATACTAATATTCATTGCTGTCTTAATTTCTTCATTTTCAAACGTTACGCCATCAAGCGTTTATTTTGGCGGTAAGCTGCAGAGAACACTTAAAGCTTCTTCTTTTTTTAATTATTTATTTTTTGACTACAGGTTTATAATTGCTTCTCATTACAAGTTCGAGAAGGTGGTTTGTGCACGTTGCGTTTCCTAAATGGACATTATAAGCGACCCAGACTCAGATCAGATGCAGATGGGATGTACTGAAAACAGTGGATCAATGAGCCTGCTCACGTGTAAAAGAAACACAGTGCCATGCATTGCTATGAAACAGGCACATTTATTTGATAACCATGATTTTTTTTTTCTATTTGGTATTTAAATGAACTGTTCAACCTTATTGCTAATCACTGGAAAATAGCTATATATATACAGTATATATATACACACAGGTGCATCTCAATAAATTAGAATGTCATGGAAAAGTTCATTTATTTCAGTAATTCAACTCAAATTGTGAAACTCGTGTATTAAATAAATTCAATGCACACAGACTGAGTAGTTTAAGTCTTTGGTTCTTTTAACTGTGATGATTTTGGCTCACATTAACAAAAACCCACCAATTCACTATCTCAAAACAAATTAGAATATGGTGACATGCCAATAAAAAAAACATTATGTATTCATGTACTCAATATTGGTAGGGATCCTTTTGCTTTAATTACTGCCTCAATTTCGGCGTGGCATGGAGGTGATCAGTTGTGGCACTGCTGAGGTGGTATGGCAGCCCAGGTTTCTGACAGTGGGCTTCAGCTCATCTGCATTTTTTGGTCTCTTGTTTCTCATTTTCCTCTTGACAATACCCATAGATTCTCTATGGTGTTCAGGTCTGGTGAGTTTGCTGGCCAGTCAAGCACATGTTCATTTAACCAACTTTTGGTGCAGTGTGGGCAGGTGCTAAATCCTGCTGGGAAATGAAATCAGCATTTTCAAAAAGCTGGTCAGCAGAAGGAAGCTTGAAGTGTTCCAAAATTTCTTGGTAAATGGGTGCAATGATGTTGGTTTTCAAAAAACACAATGGACAACACCAGCAGATGACATTGCACCAAATCATCACAGACTGTGGAAACTAAACACTGGACTTCAAGCAACTTGGACCTTCCTCCAGACTCTAGTACCTTGGTTTCCAAATTAAATACAAAACTTGCTCTCATCTGAAGAGGACTTTGGACATTGGGAAACAGTCTAGTTCTTCTTCTCCTTAGCCCAGGTATGATGCCTCTGACGTTGTCTGTGGTTCAGTTGTGGCTTAACAAGAGGAATACGACAAATGTAGCAAAATTCCTTGACACGTCTGTGTGTGTGGCTCTTGGTGCCTTGACCCCAGCCTCAATCCATTTCTTATGAAGTTCACTCAAATTCTTGAACGATTTTGCTTGACAATATTCATCATAAGGCTGCGGTTCTCTCGGTTGGTTGTGCATCTTGTTCTTCCACACTTTTCCTTCCACTCAAATTTCTGTTAACACGCTTGGATACAGCACTCTGTAAACAGACAGCTTCTTTGGCAATGAATATTTGTTGCTTACCCTCCTTGTGAAGGATGTCAATGATTGTCTTCTGGACAACTGTCAGATCAGCAGGCTTCCCCATGATTGTGTAGCCTAGTAAACAAAACTGAGAGACCATTTTGAAGGCTCAGGACACCTTTGCAGGTGTTTTGAGTTGATTAGCTGATTGCATGTCACCATATTCTAATTTATTGAATTGGTGGGTTTTTGTTAAATGTGAGCCAAAATCATCACAATTAACAGAACCAAAGGCTTAAACTACTTCAGTCTGTGTGCATTGTTTCACAATTTGAGTTGAATTACTGAATAAATTAACTTTAGTATATAGAGTATAGTTTTTAGTTATGTGAATGTTTCCTTGGCAGCTAGCAGGGACAATAAAAAAAATATATATTTTATTTTATTTAGGTTTTTCTATATATTGTATTTCAGTTCATGTTTATTGTATCTCAAGTAACAAAAATGCTTGTTTTAGTGTAGTTTTAGTTTTTCTTAACTATAATAACTGCTGTAGACCTGCAGCTTCACACTGAAGAGCGAGAACTGAATTGCGACAGGCAGCAGATTTTCGAGGAGTGTTTGTGGGAAGTTTATCTTTTAATCCAATCTCCTGTATTCCGATTTCAGTCGTATAATGTGTTGTATTATGTATAAACCTGGCAGCCCATTAGCCAATCCCTGATGTCCTGCATGGCAGTTTTATTTATTAGGTGGTTGCCGTCCTCCCTTCTGTTCGCAACATCTGTTCTCTCAATATGATTTCTCTTCCCATTCCTGAGAGCCGCAGTCCCTCCACTGACCCCTGTGAAAATGCTCTTTCTATGACAGATATTTTCTTTTCTTTACCCTGAAGATATCTAAAGGGTCTAATGTTGATTTAGAAGTTGAGACAAATCTCTCAACAACTCTGAAAAGAGGACATGTGAAAGAATATAGTCTCTTTTCCACAAACTTTTCGCCTTTGGACTATGTGGTTAGCTTCGAAGCGGTGAAGACGCTGAGGGATGCGCTCCAGTTTAAACAACCCTCAAGGTGACGACACATGCTTAGAAAAGAAAATCATTAGTACTGTCACTTTAAAAAGCTTGGCTTATAGGGATGCATCTGTAACATTCCTCTTATTTTATGTTTGGACCGAAGGATTGTTGATGATTTTAGCAAAGTTTGCTTTCATATTACCCTGTTGAATTTCTGACCATCTGTGTTTTCATTGGACATGTTCGTTCAAAGCGAAATGCTCACGAGGGAATGCTGCTTTGTTTGGAAAAGCGTACTACCAAACGTCGCTTGCTATTTACTCTCTACAATGTATACTGCTTAGAGTATGGGACACTTTTTATGGATGAGTTAACACTGAAAAGTTTGGGGTCAGTACGATTTATTTATTTTTATTTTTTGAAAGATATTAATACTTTTATTCAGCGATCCGTTTTTTTAACAGTTTTTTAAAAGCCAATAAAGACTTACTTTGTTCAAATAAAGGTTCCTTTAAGCTTTACAGTACCCGAAGAAAGAATACTGAAAAAATGGGCCACCACCCCCAGCACAAACTGTTTCAACAATTAATATACTACAATGGTTTTTGCATCAAATCAGCATATTAAACTGATTTCTGAAGGATCATGTGACACTGAAGACTGGAGTAATGATGCTGAAAATACAGCTTTGCATTACAGGAATAAATTGCATTTTACAATATATTACAATAGAAGACAGTTATTTTAAATTGTAATAATATTTCACAATTTTACTGATTTTACTGTATTTTTCACAGCCTTGGTGAGCATAAGAGACATTAAACATTTAAAAATCATACCCACCCCAAATATTTGAATGGTAGTGTACATCTGCATGTGCGTCCCACAATGCAATGCGTCTGACTTGATCTTCCGTTTCCAGTGTAACAAATTAACCAGACGTAATATCAGCAACATATCAATATCAGAGATTTTTACACTTGATGTATTAAACATACAATGTGGCAATGTCAAGTGACAACATATACTGTATAATGCAACTTATTATTATTATTATTTTTTTTTTAGAAAAGTTAGATATATACTATGCTGTATGTATTGTGCTAATATTTCATTGTGAACACGGCCCTGGTCACCATTCACGGCGTTAAATATGAATAAGATCTAATTGTAGTAAGATCTAACTTTCTTAATTTAGCTGTATGGGGTTTTAGGATAGATTTTCACCTCAGACCAGTGAAAAATGTGAATCAATGCAGCACACGAGAAAGAAAGAGAGAGTTTTTTCCATTGTTACTTGAACTTCCTGTGACCTTGGGGTCTTCAGAAGGAAGAAGGGCTGGAGTTTTACTGTCACACGAGAGGGTGAGAGCATTTTCAGTCTTTAAAAATAGCAGCAGGCTTTAAAAGTGAGAAAAACAATCAATCTCTGTTATTTTTGGGAATATGATATTTTCCTCCATGTTCTGGCCTGAATGTGTCTCTGAGAGTGTTCGGCGCTGGGGTCCCAGTCAGGACTGCTGTGTAACCGAAATCCAATCCTGAAAACAATCCATCCGCTGCTGTCCTCTCTCAACGCTCTTTCCTTCCCCCCTCATTCATCATTCCATTCATCCATCCATCCGTCTATCTATCTCTTCTCATTAAGTCCTCTAATCGATAGATCATTTCCTCTCTGCTAGCAAGAAGAAAGTAAGAGTTTAAGAGTGTGCAGTGGCCGGGTACTTACGGATACACACACACACACACACAACACAACACACCAATGCATGCATGAGCTCTCGGACAGTTGACGAGGACGTGTGTATTTTGGCCCATCCACCGAATGTGTTCCTTATACAAAACAACTGCAAACAAGCCAGTCGGTTTCATCTGTGCTTAGAGCATTTATGATACAGTTCTATATTTTTTTAATGTATAATGCAGATATTTAATAGTAAATATTAATGTCAAATATAAATAATTATAAACACGTAAGGGCAGTCATTACAAATGGTTGCAACCTTTTTGCAGGCAAAAAAAAAGGAAAAAGAAAAGCGAATATAAGGAAAGCATTAGTGATGCTGAATTTAAGGGTGTGTTTACACACACACACAGACACACACACACACACATTGTTTTGCTGTTCATTTACGCTTCAACAGTGTTTTGGGGCTCTGAAAATGCTAACTTTGGAAAACGTGCTTTAAAGTGCAAGTTTATAGAGCGATACTTTTATTGTCTCTGTGTAAACTACAGAAATGTGAATTTCACTGATCCACGCGACAACATTGTCATCTATACATAAAACTTTTCAAAAACGCAAAGGAAAAACTTTTCAGTTTTTAGTACAATCATTGTTGTGTAAACGAGGAAACCTTCCTGGAGTTTTCTCAATATATGCTTCAGGGTGGCAAACGGGTTTTGGTTTTTGTCACACACCCCTTGAGGTCCAAATTGCCAGTTTCAATGCAGCTTTCAAAAAGGTTTCTACACGATCCCAACCGAGGAATAAGGGTCTTGTCTAGTGAAATGATCTGTCATTTTCATCAAAGGTCCCGCGTGACGTAGGCAGAAGCACCGACCCAGTGTTTACAAAGCGAACGTGCAAAGAAAGTCAAATGCCCTTTACAAAAAAAGGTAAAACCACAATGTGGTTGTGGAGAAAATGAGAGTTTTTCGCCCTACCGACCTTTTTGAACTGGAGTACACAGATGAAGGGGAGCTTAACGTGGTGTGACTTTCAAACGTGATTATGTAATGTGTGACGTCGCAGACGTGCATTGCAGAGCTTGTGCAAGATGAGCATTTGTGGTTAAAAAGTATGTGTTGACATACTTTTCTGTTCGAAAATGAACATATTTAAATGTAAAACTACATTTAAAAATGATTAGTGTTATGCATTAAACAATGTGTTGCTTTTAATTCTATCAAAATACAATGAATATTATCTCCACATGATCTTGTACCATTTCATTAATTTAAACCATTTGAAGTTTGGTTAATGACAGTTCTTGACTCATCAGCTGATTAATGTATTTGAGTAAAATATATATTTAAATAATTAAAATCTAGTTACCACTAGACTAGTTGCCTAGTTTTCTGCAAAAATAGAAATAGACATTTTCTTTTTGAATGCATATCATGCCTGACATCTAAAATAATTTGAACCATATACAAAAAATAAATAAAAAATCTCAAGTAACATTATTAGACACTACAGCAGTAAAGTGATTACTTTGAGGTAGGCTTTTATTTGAGATACAGTGGGTTAATGTGACTTATTCTTCACCAAGGGGGCAATTGAAGCACTCTGACCTCTTGCATTTAATTTAATATTATAGTCTTGTCCTTATTAGTGAAAATTTATAAATTGTATTATTAGTAGTGCACCTATTTGTTCCTTGTAACAAAAGATGACTAGTGTATTTCAAGTAGTCTGTTAGTTATGAAGGAAAATGTAAAAATGTTACAATTGCAAATTACAAAAAGTAAATTTTTGATTTTGATGATCAAACAGAACAGCATTCAGTTGGTCAATGCGGCAAATTCACCTAAAAATCTTGAAATGTTTCAGATAGCACAGATTCCTATTGAAATCAGAGTTTTTGTAAAAAATTCATCGAGCCACGGTAAACGTGACTGTACCTTTAGGCAAACAATAAATCTCTGCTATGACCGAAGCTGTCAGTGTAGACAGATTTAGCTCATCCTTTGCAAGAAATGAATCCCCAGTCACTTATGTTAAGTAGGTGGCTTTATTGGACCGCAGTCAGTCTTTTCAACAATATAAAGGCTTTGTATCCCAAATACTTTCCTTTTGCTTATTCCACAGTGACTGACAGTCTGGAGGTTTAGCCACATTGAACAAAAGTGAAAAAATATGTTTTGAAGGCTCGTATTTTGGGAGAAAGCAAAATGTAAAGGCCTTGTACCACAGGCTCGTAGGCATCATTGTATCCTATTGAAAAGAATAACATTAACCTTTTTTTGCGTGTTTATTAGTTTTGAGGTCATCTATATGCTACTATACATCTTCTACATTCCTAGCATGAAAGTTGTCTTCATTGCTTTCATCCACAATAGAGTGCTGCAGGGACAAAACCTGAAAGTCTAATTCACCCTCAAGATTTATAATGAAAATATATAAATATATAAACATATATTGTTCCCCTTCTAGGGAACTTGCGCTGCGTCCTGTAGCGGACACTATGGGGACTGCCGCCAGCAGGACCGGTGTCTGAAGCACGTGTGAAACAACTCCAATCCCATTGGCCCACGTAGCCTGTGATATCACAGGCGGGAACCCAGAAGCATAAGAAGGCGCCTGCCGAACATGTCACCAACTTTTGTTGTCTTCAGGAGCCGTTTGCTTGACAGTGCGTGTGAAGGCGTTATGAAGAAAACCAAGGCTAATTAGCATTTTAGAAAGTGTGTGCCTCCGTGTCCTAGGTTTCTGACACCCGAGGACACACACAATCTAGTTATGTGTCTTGGTGAGGAGCAAGCGTGTTTGGTGCTCGAGGGCTCTGAATGCACTCATTGTGACAAGTTTCCAATGAGAAAGCTCAGTTTGCATTTGTCCCTCTTCTCGAGGGATAAGGGACAAGTGTCTGCGTCTCGGGGTTCGGGTCCCGCTGCTGCCGAGGCACTGCGTAGACTGTGGGGTTCGCTGCAGAGAGGTTTGAGAAGGATGTGGATAAGTGTGAATGTGCGTTCGACTCACGAGACAGCAGAATGCACTCATGGTGATGCATTTGCGGGGCTACTGAGAACAGAGGTAAAGCTTTGCCTTTTACTCAAGATTGTAGACAGCATTTGCATGAGCACGCTCGCCTCTCAAGGGAGTCAAACAGACTCAATGCAATAAGTTTACGGCAGTTTCTGTTCTCGCCTGATTCTTGAGGGAATCTAGTGTTTGAGCAGAGCGTGTTTGGCTTTCGGGGGAGCTAAAGAAATGCCTTGTATGCTTGATTCTCTTTTGAGGAATGAGAATTGAGCACCGACCACCCGTGGTTCAGGCCCCACGTCTGCCGAGGCAGCTAGGCAGACCGATCATGGGGATTGTAGGCGGGGCATGAAAGGAATCTAACGGGAAGTGCTTTCCCTTTCAGGAGTTCCTTTCATTCTGGCCAAGCATTCGCACAACCATGTCCAGCTTTCGAGGCGCTCAGTGGGATCCAGATACTCTTTCTCTTGGGTCATCTGATCCCGCGGATAGTGCTACATTGGGCTCATCTGGTGAAAGTGGTTGATGATGGAGATGAGAGTGTGAGCACTGAATCTCCTCAACCTAGCTCCAGTCCCGCATACAAGGAACGTTGGACGCACGCTATTAAGAAGCTTGATTTAGTCTGGTCACGTGAAAGGCAGAAGCCTGCCCGTGGCAGATTAGATGAGCGCTTTCTGTCCGGTCATGAGCTCCCCTCCCCCAGGAGTCTCCCTTTTCTTCCTGACCTCCACACGGAGTTAGTGAGATCATGGGACAAGCCATTTTCAGCTTGGCTGCATCTTTTTCAGCATGCGAAATACACTGATGTTGAGGGTGTGGCTGAGCATGGATACGCAAAGATTCCCCTCTGTGAAGAGGACACTTGTGAGCATTCTCTCCCAGTGTAAGTTGTCTTCTTTAAAGACTTCTGCTCTGCCATCCAGACTTCTTCAGGGCGAATCTGAGCCTTGCACACCAATGGTTGTGTTACAAGCTTACCAAGCTGACTTGCTCAGAGATCTAGATGAGGTTGGGGTTTGTCCCCTGGGGTAGTCGAGGAACTTGAACCACAGACTTGGCTCTTCATGCCGCTGAGCAATGGTGGTTACGGAGGTGCATTTGTGGTTAATTTTGCAGATATTGGGAGAGAGGTGAAAGCCTTTCATCTTGGTGCTCCACTGTTGCCTTCCAGGCTTTTCGGCACCTTCACTGAGGCAGTGGTCGAGAAGTTCAGGGAGGAGAAGGCGCGGTCTGCTGCCTTACAGGATGTTCATTCCTAGCCGTCCCAAGTCTTCCTCTAAAACCTTTGAGAGGGCTGGTCCATCTCGATCTGAGGATTATAGGCAGGATCAGAAGAGTAGCATGGCCACTCGCGCCCCTCCCTTCTCTAGGAGTTGGGTGCAGAGGCAGGCGAGCACAAAGTGATGCTGCTTGCATCGGGCTCTGAGGCTGGACTAATGTTCTTCTTATGTGTTTCGCTTCTTGGTAAACCATTGACTGAAGGTTCAGTCTCTCCCTTGTGATGTAAGCTTTTTTTCAAATACTCACAATGGTCGGGCTGCCCTCCTTATCAGGGTTTTTCAAGTAGACAAAAGGTCAAAGGACCAGACCTGAGGCTCTTTCTAGCCATCTCCCCTGTTAGGGTTTTAAATAGATGGTCTACTTCCCTTATCCCTTAAGCTTGGTGAGGGAGTAGGGGTGGGCTGCCCCCAAAGTGTCCGCTAGAAGACAGAGCGTGAGTTCCCTAGAAGAGGAACGCCTCGGGCTATGCATTTAACCATGGTTCCCCGAGAGGCAACAAGACGCTGCGTCCCCTCGCCATGCCTAGGGCTTGCCTGTTTTCACGTCTCCTTCAGACAACCAAGTTGGTGATGTGTTCGGCAGGCACCTTCTTATGCTTCCGGGTGCCTGCCTGTGACATCACAGGCTACGTGGACCAATATTGGAGTTGTTTCACACGTGCTTCAGACACCAGTCCTGCTGGCGGCAGTCCCCATATTGTCCACTAGAGGACGCAGTGCAAGTTCCCTCTCATTTTTTCATCATTTTTAATTAGATTAATTTGCAATGCTTCATGGGATTGTAGTACTTTCCCTCACTAAAGCCATTAAGGACACAGTCTTGTACCTTTGTCTTTTTGTTCGATTTTCAAATACATTTAGCTCCAAATAGAAGTTAGTAGTGTGATTCACCTAGTATTTGATTGGTTTGGTTCATGGCTTATAATGCTTTAACAAATACTTTTTTTAAATCCCTTTGGGAAAAATGAACAGGAAAAAGTATTCCAGAACCAGCACTGCTGAAAAGTGAGTGGGCACTAATACACTCTATACCAGGGTTCCTCAAATCTTGTGTCCCAAACCTACCTGTGATTTTCTAATGATCCCGAAGACATTGATTAGCATGCTCAGGTGTATTTGATTAGGGTTAGAGCTAAACTCTGCAGGAAAGTGGATCTCGTGGGCCAGATTTGAGGATCCCTCCTCTATAATGTAGCGTGCGCATACAAACTGAAGTATAATTTATGCTAAAGGATATTCTATTTTAAAAAAGAGACAACCCCTGCAATAAGTCTTGTCCCAAGGTCCTGTTTCAATAAATCACCTCAGTAAAGAACACTTTGTTTGTCTTGCCTTTTTATGGGGTCTAATGTGAGCGCATATTTCATATAAGCCCATGCAGGAACCAAAGCAGTGTTACAAAGCTGATTGCTTCAGCCCAATGTAATTGTATTAGATGTATTATCATGTTTGAATAGGACAATTGTGAGTTTAGATACAAAGACAGCATCATGTAAATCACCGAGTGTCATGTATCTCAAGAGACCTTCAACATTCAATTACCCCTAGAGCAGCAGTGAGAATCAATAGTACGGCCTGAGAGTCGTCCGGCTTCTGGCTCATGCGCTGTAATGTCAGGACCCCGGTCACTTGGTCACTCCTGATTGTCTCCTCTTTCGTCTGCTGCCTCTCTCTCATTATTTTGCCCTTTTTACCTTCACCAGACTGCAGATTGACCCTGCTGCTTAACTCCATTTGCAATGATTTTTGCAATGAAACAAGTACTTAAAACCAAAGGTCAATCAATCAAATGCATTTAATGCCTCTGTGTCGATAAAAATATATAATTATAGACATTAAAATTATTAAAATTATATAATTGTGTTTATATAAACACACACACACACACACACAGTTGTATAGAAAAGATTAACCCCCTTTAAAATAATCAAATTTTTTTGCTTTGCAGCTTGAAATGAAGACAATTTCAATATTTGCAATCAGTGTTAATTTCGTTGACAAATAATTTTCATCATAATGTTCGTCAATTACATTTTTTTCACTGACAACAACCAGACGATAACGAACTAAACTCGAATGACAAAAACTATGACGAAAATATATTGACATTTTCATCAACGAATAAAAACAAGACGAAAATGTTAGGAAGGGATGATTTGGGAAGAGATTCATTCAATTTCAGAACAAATCTGCTGCGTGGTTCGGAGGTTAGATGTGTATATATGAACCGGCGGGACATAAGCTAAAATACACTTGCTGCACGTCGCATAAAACGTTCAAAAATGTCAATATGTGGGAGTAAGAGAAGAGCAGACATATGGATAAATCTGACGACGCAAGAGAGAACTCAATTCAGTCCGGTTTTCTGAGCGCAGACACTGAAGCATACACACACAGAAAGCGTCTCTCACAGCGCGCGAGTACTCTTTCGCGTTGCATGAACGGAGAATTACACACAAAATGATGTCGATTGTCCGTTTTGTTTGAACGTAAACAGCAGGGAGAACGTGTATCAGTACATTGCACCCATTGCAGCTGTGCATTCGGTTTTAAAGGGACAGCAGCCTAATTTAGTTGCTATTGTCCGAGTCATTGATGTTAATCAAGCAACAAAAGACAGAAAATCACTCACTGCTCTTGACTGAAAAACTTTAGTAGCCGTAAAGATTAATCTAAATTGATTTATAAAAATAAGTGTCTGCTTGAAAGAATGAAGAATATAAACAAGTTGCTATAAAGAATGCATAATTAGCCTATATAACCATTGGTATTTCATTAAAAAAGACGACCATGTTCTTGTTCTTTATGAGAAGTGGTTTTATTTAATTTTAACATAAAGGCATGTTGTGTCACAGCAGTTAAATCAGTGTCTATCATGTTAAAACCTTAATATCAAACCGAAAATGAGTGTTAGTTTTAGCCGACTAAATGTACCTGTGATTTAGCGACTCTAAAACTTCGACTAAATTCCTTTAAAAACAATTCAGGTGCCTAAAATATGACTAAACTTCTAAATCAAAAGTTGCGGTCAAATTAAATGTTGCAGATTTGCCACTCTTATTTGCTCAAGTTCAGTTTAAACTTGTGGTGAACCGTTTGGTGACTCAGTAAGTCATTTCACAGATTTCATGGGCCATGTCTATAAAGGGAATAACTGTGGGTGTGTGTTGTGTGTGTGTGTGTGTGTGTGTGTGTGTGTGTGTGTGTGTGTGTGGTGTGTGTATATATATATATATATATCAGTGGGGCAAAAAAAAGTATTTAGTCAGCACCAATTGTGCAAGTCTCCCAACTTAAAAAGATGAGAGAGGCCTGTAATTTTCATCATAGGTATACCTCAACTATGAGAGACAAAATGAGAAAAAAAAATCCAGAAAATCACATTGTAGGATTTTTAAAGAATTAATTGGTAAATTCCTCGGTAAAATAAGTATTTGGTCACCTACAAACAAGCAAGATTTCTGGCTCTCACAGACCTGTAACAACTTCTTTAAGAGGCTCCTCTGTCCTCCACTCGTTACCTGTAGTAATGGCATCTGTTTGAACTCGTTATCAGTATAAAAACACCTGTCCACAACCTCAAACAGTCACACTCCAAACTCCACCATGGCCAAGACCAAAGAGCTGTCAAAGGACACCAGAAACAAAATTGTAGACCTGCACCAGGCTGGGAAGACTGAATCTGCAATAGGTAAGCAGCTTGGTGTGAAGAAATCAACTGTGGGAGCAATTATTAGAAAATGGAAGACATACAAGACCACTGATAATCTCCCTCGATCTGGGGCTCCACGCAAGATCTCACCCCGTGGGGTCAAAATGATCACAAGAACTGTGAGCAAAAATCCCAGAACCACACGGGGGACCTAGTGAATGACCTGCAGAAAGCTGGGACCAAAGTAACAAAGGCTACCATCAGTAACACACTGCGCCGCCAGGGACTCAAATCCTGCAGTGCCAGACATGTCCCCCTGCTTAAGCCAGTACATGTCCAGGCCCGTCTGAAGTTTGCTAGAGAGCATTTGGATGATCCAGAAGATCAGATGAAACCAAAATAGAACTTTTTGGTAAAAACTCAACTTGTCGTGTTTGGAGGAGAAAGAATGCTGAGTTGCATCCAAAGAACACCATACCTAATGTGAAGCATGGGGGTGGAAACATCATGCTTTGGGGCTGTTTATCTGCAAAGGGAACAGGACGACTGATCCGTGTAAACGAAGAATGAATGGGGCCATGTATCGTGAGATTTTGAGTGAAAACCTCCTTCCATCAGCAAGGGCATTGAAGATGAAACGTGGCTGGGTCTTTCAGCATGACAATGATCCCAAACACACCGCCCGGGCAACGAAGGAGTGGCTTCGTACGAAGCATTTCAAGGTCCTGGAGTGGCCTAGCCAGTCTCCAGTCCTCAATCCTATAGAAAATCTGTGGAGGGAGTTGAAAATCCGTGTTGCCCAGGACAGCCCCAAAACATTACTGCTCTAGAGGGGATCTGCATGGAGGAATGGGCCAAAATACCAGCAACAGTGTGTGAAAAACTTGTGAAGACTTACAGAAAACGTTCGACCTCTGTCATTGCCAACAAAGGGTATAACAAAGTATTGAGATGAAATTTTGTTATTGACCAAATACTTATTTTCCACCATAATTTGCTAATAAATTCTTTAAAAATCCTACAATGTGATTTTCTGGATTTTTTTTTCTCATTTTGTCTCTCATAGTTGAGGTATACCTATGATGAAAATTACAGGCCTCTCTCATCTTTTTAAGTGGGAGAACTTGCACAATTGGTGGCTGACTAAATACTTGTTTTCCCCACTGTATATATATATATAAAAAAAGATATACAGGATGGGTAATGACAAAACTAACAGTGAAGACATTAAGACTATATACTGTATATTATACTTTACTAGAGGGCCGCTGCTGGCCAAATGGGTGCCCTAAGCAGAAATGTATTGTTGTGCCCCTCCTTCCAAAAAAACAAACAAAAAAAAACACTACTTAAGGGGTCAAAAATAGAACTAATAAAAGATTATAAAAGTAATAAATTGTAATTAAATTGTATTATTTCTAAATTACAATTGTAGCTCTAGACAGTTATGTCTATGATTTTATTAATACCGTTGTCTGATTGATTTTGTAGTCTCAAGCATTCAGAAATCACACAAAATAAAATTAAGCAGTTTTACTACAATAAAACCCTAATTAATTTAGGTAAGGGTTGTGATGTCCACATGTTTTAGATGAAGGCTGAAATTGAGGCTGTCGCATTTCTTTTGCAAAAAGGTGGCCAAAAATGAAAGATTGTGTGGATATTTGAATTAAATATTTGATCAATATTAAACAAGGATTTGATCGTCCTGTAGTAACAATTATCAGGCCTTGGTGCCCTTTGCAGGCTTTGTAATAATGCAAATTGTTTTTTGTATTACATTATGTATTTTAACAGTGTTATTCAATGAAACCATATGATTATTATTAATTAACCAACTATTATTTCCTCATGGTTTTTATAACCCGTCAGATTGACCAGGGTTTACTGCGCACATGAGCACCATCAAGATTGCGTCGTTTTCTCCATGCTGACAACAATATTTAAGGTATCTGCCTGACTGTAAGGGTAGGTTTGGGTTGGGGTAGCTGGTAGACTTTAATAAACAACACAATCTACTAGGTAGAAAAATTAGGTATTGTGGGTTTCCTGGAGCTGTATCCATGCTAGCCACAAACCGCGAAATAATATAACAATTAATTACTGTATTTGCATTATTGTAAGTGTTAGGTTTAGGGTTGGGGTAGGTGTACTGTAGACATTTATAAAACACAATCTAATAGGTAGAAATTTTTTTTATTGTTGGTTTCCTGTAGCTGTATCCATTCTAGCTACAACCGCGAATATAACACATAATTACTGTATTTGCATTACTGTAAGGGTAGGTTTAGGGTTGGGGGTAGGTGTAGACTTTAATAAAACACAATCTAATAGGTAGAAAAATTATTTATTGTTGGTTTCCTGTACCTGTATCCATTCTAGCTACAACCGCGAATATAACACATAATTACTGTATTTGCATTACTGTAAGGGTAGGTTAGGGTTGGGGTAGGTGTAGACTTTAATAAAACAATCTAATAGGTAGAAAAAATTATTTATGGTTGGTCCTGTAGCTTTATCCCTTCTAGCTACAACCGCGAATATAACACAATTACTCTATCTGCATTACTGTAAGGGTAGGTTAAGTGTTGGGGTAGGTGTAGACTTTAATAAAACACAATATAATAGGTAGAAAAATTATTTATTGTTGGTTTCCTGTAGCTGTATCCATTCTAGCTACAACTGCGAATATAACACATAATTACTGTATTTGCATTACTGGGTAGGTTTAGGGTTGGGGTAGGTGCAGACTTTAATAAACCATCATTTTACAGGTAGCATTTTCGTTGTCGAATTGTATACCCACTGTTTTAATGGGAGGTAGCAAAATCTGACAGGGTAGCACAAATCGACAGAACTGCGCTGATGTCTTTTCCCTGATATAGCCTAGTTGTCCATTAATTATGATGATCATTTGTATTCAGCCGCCCGCAAACATGAGGTGAGATGGCGCTAATATATATGTTAATGTTTCGATTTTTATTTATGTATATGTATATGTTAATAATAGAACGAAAGTTGTTTTTATTTATTTATTTTTTCTCGGCGGGACTGCTTACTGTAGCATGTTATACACATACATACATATAAAAATGTACTGTTATTTTAAACTTCAGCAAAGGGTCAGCATGAGTAAGGATGCTGAAAATTCAGCTTTACGTCACAGAAATAAATCACATTTGAAAACATATTCAAATAGAAAACAGTTATTTTAAATTGTAATAATATTTCACAATATTAAGTTTTTTACTGTATTTGATCACGTGAATGCAGCATAAAAGACATTAAAATTCCTTACCAACCCCAAACTTTTGAACAATAGTGTGCTTATTTATATCTGCTAAAACAGACAAGCAAAGATTTAAAAAAAGAAAAGTCCCATTGCTGTTGGATTGTATAGCACCGTTGAAACGCCACTCAGCCAATCAAATTCGAGAAGCAGAACTGTCGCATTGGCAATGGGTCCATCATTTGCCCCATTACTACAGCTATCAGTATCTTGTCCAGCTCAGATGATGTCATAATGGCTGTAAAAATGGCGCTGACGTCCTTGATCATTATTTTCACAGACACTTTTGCCAGTAACAAGACGCTTGGGTTTTCTAGTAAATGCTTTAAGCTGTCGCGTGCCATCAGAGGGGTCATCGCAATATGGCCGATCTCCAGTTTCCTGGTTTATTCTCTCAGATATCAGTGAGGCTAATGCACCTACTGCCGCCATGTCATTCAACCGAATGTTCTGCGTCCTGACAACCTCCATCTTTTACTTGCTGATGAATAACACAGTTGAAGAAGTGCAGTTGGCAATCTATAGTAAAGAATAAAGATGATTTCAAGCTTAATGTGATTTACCCAAGTAAGACAAGTTCCTGGGTCTTGGAAGAGCAATCATATTTTAGGCTTTGGGCTGGAATTAGGGGCTTCAACAATATTGTTATCAACCAGTCAGTATTTCTCTGATTTAAGGGCTCAGTTGTAATGAGGATTAAGGTTGGATATACTTGGTCATGTGTTTTTGCTTAGGAATAGCCACCCATTCATGCAAAGAACAAGTGAAGAGTTCAGATACAAAAGCCTCTAAGTGCCGTCTGAAATTTTCTTCTACAATTAGCATTTTTTTATCAGGTTCCTATGCTTAGGTTCAGTAATTTGACAAATAATGGCAATGTATAGGTCCTTTTCTATGCCATTAAAGTGAAAGAACTGAACATAAATATAGGAGCTTTATAAAAATGGTCATTTTAGATGAAAATTTCAGATGGCACTTCGAGGCTTTTGCATCTGAACTCTTCAAGTGTAAACGGCAACCAAGATGCATTCGACATGACTAGTAATCAAACTCAAGAGGTGGTCTGAGATGCATACAAATCTATCTATCCAATCATTCAAGCTGTTTCTTTCTCAGGAACACCAAAGAAGATATTTGAAGAACTATATTTGCCCATTCAATGAGAGTCAGCGCATGAGGCCCGAAACAACATTGATTTTTATTGCATGCTCTCAGAAAAAAGGTGTTAAAGCTTCTACTGGAGCGGTACCTTGTACTTATATGTGCACTCTAGGTACTAATATGTACCTTTAAGGTACCAATATAGACCTGTTAGGTACAAAGGTGTATCTTTTAAAAAGGTACTGCCGCAGAGACAGCTTTGAGCTTTCGTATCGTTTTTCTGAGTGCATGTACAAAACATATAAGAGACATATTTTTCTGTGTTCCACAGAAGAATGGAAGTCAGCTTGGATCATCATGAGGGTAAATTAATGATGACAGAATATTTGATGAACTCTCCTTTTAGGACAATACATCCCTTCTGTAAGTCTGTTCCTCTGCCTCATTTTCATTTGCTTCAGGTGAAATATGGCATCTAACATATGAGGTACACAGGGTTAGGATATGATAGTTTGATCAGAGTTTTGTTCCAGTATAATCTCTGTCTTCTGCTTGTTTAACTCGGGTTACAGTCGTGCAGCTTAACATTTACAGGTAGATGTTCCAAAATCAACATCCTGTGTTGTTCCTGGAACAGCATTCCCATAAACCAGTCATGCGCACTGATTTTATGGATGGGGTTATGATTGGTAGGCGTCCTGTTTGTGTACAAAGACAGCCAAACCACTGAACCTAAGGCAAGACCCCCAAATTTTTTTTAAAACAGTGCGGAAACAGGTTTTCAGACACGTCACAATTTAGGCTATTTTGTTTTTACTTCCATAACTTGCCTACTTTTCTTTTAAACTAGTGGAAAGAAAACATCCAAAATACACATTTAATTGTGTATTTTATTACACTTTGTCTATTTGTACATCATTTGTAGATTTCAATTATGATACATATACAGTATATATATATTTATATATATATATAAAAATATATATAAAATATCTATATATATATTAATATAAAGATTTGTAATCTAAAACTGGATTTGTCAAACTGTATGACCAGCTAAAAATGACTTTTCTTTGGTGCTTGAAGCTCTTTAACCTATCATTAGATCTAACCATCTGTACAAAAAAGTTAATGTTATTTCAATTTCTAGTCAATTTACTTATTTGATTAGTGACCAGGAAATAGCACAGAATTATAAATATGTCATACTCATTTTATGTCATAAAATTTACTTTAAATTAGTGTCCCAAACCTTTCTGTTTGTTCAGTCCCACATTTTCAATATGTTCTCAGACGTTTGGACCCCACTGTACAAATATCCTGTCAGACAGGAAGCCCCCCACGGTTTTCCTTTATGTATTAAGATTTTTCATTTCTGATTCTGCCAGAACGTTTGACTTTGAACTGGAACTGTGTCAGTCTTTCTAAATGGACTTGCTGTCCCTGAGAGACCTTGCTCTGATATTTTTAGTTAAACAGTTTTGTTTTCATTGATAATTTTTGTTGTCTAATTTTGTTGGGCCAAGGGATTGTTTACTGTGGCACTGAGCATTACACTTTCCTTGCAAAAGATGGAGACGGGATGGGAAAAAAAATGCTGATTCCAATACAGATTATATTTTAACAGCAACTGCCCCAGATTGTTTTATAAACTGCCTTTAAATATAGTGTTTCTGAGTGCAAGTCTTTGTCTTTGACACAGGTCCTTCCTCAGTCATCAGTAATGATGATGACTCCGCCAGTCCTCTTCATCATGTGTCCAATGGCTCTAACACACCCTCGTCCTCTGACATGAACGCGGATGCCGTCATCATTGGCATGACCAAGATTCCCGTCATAGAGAACCCGCAGTACTTCCGCAGCACCAGCAGTCTGCTCAAATCTCATACATGTGAGTCTGTCTGTCTCTACATTTGTGTCTTATAGATTGAGAAAGAAATCTGTCTAAAATATGTTCCAGTAAATAATACATTAGTATAAATTAGTAAATTAGTAGTATAAATATATACTACAGTAAAATGTTTGGAATAATTAGGATTTTAAATTAGGATTTTAATTAGAAAATTACAGTAATATTGTGAAATATTATTACAATAAAAAACAGCTGTTTTCTATTTTAAAAATAAAATGTATTCCTGTGATGCAAAACTGAATTTTCAGCATCATTACTCCTGTCTTCAGTGTCCATGATCTTTCAGAAATCATTATCAGTGATTATTATCAATGTTGAAAAACATTTGTGCTGCTGCATAGTTTTGTGATACACTACCATTCAAAGTTTGGGGTAAGTAAATCAGCATATTAGAATTATTTCTGAAGGATCATGTGACATAACTCACAGTATTGTAGTTTTTACTGTATTTTTAATCAAATAATTCCAGCTTTGGTGAGCATCAGAATCTGCTTTCAAAATATTAAATTTTTTTTTCCTATTCCAAACTTTGACCCATAATGGGAAAATTATAGTTAATAAAACAAAAAAAAAAAAAGATATATCTATAATTATATATATATATATATATATATTTGTATTATATATTTTTTCTCCATTAAAGAGAAGAAGCTTGTCTGTGGGAACCAATAGGATTTTTTTTTTGTGTTCAACTGTGATAATTTTAAATCCATATATACTAATGTTTGTACTTTATATCTTTTATGTATGTAAACCTATGAGAATGTACTGTAATACAATTTAAAAACAGCATAAAGGCTTAAAGGCAATAAATAATTTACAATTTAAATAATATACATCTTTTTTTCACTTTATAGTAATGAGCATGAGGTTTTTTTTCCCTCCACATTCTTGTAAATGGAAATTTGGATAGAAAATGTTCTCGATTGTCTTAATGCTCCTACAGTAGGCATCATTTTCTTTCAGCACAAATATACTTTCTAATTAATTTTTTTTAAATTGGGAATGAAATTCAGACCACAACACACAGCATCTTAAATATTTACTTTATAGGCCTTCTTCACTTGCCTCTTGTTTTTTTGTTCACTGTGTGCTTTCCTCCCCACTCTGGTTACTTTTAATATAGGGTTATGGTGTACAGTGAGTTACTGTAGATCGATGCAGCCTCATCATCTAGCTCTCGCTAATGTAATCAGCTGACTGGCTAGTTTTTCTTCAAAAGCATTTCTTAATCACATTAAGGATGAATCTCTAAGAGTGCAGTGTCTGTTCAAAATCTTCTCTCTCTCTCTTTATCTCTCTCTCCTCCTGCACACTAAGCACCTGATTAATCTCGTCTTATCTCTGTACTGTCCTCACTCTCTTAAGGGACGCCTAGGATGAGAAGCATCTCTTTTCCACCATATCTGAAATAATCTCTAGTACACCTTTTATTAAATTATGTCCAGTGTCCGGAATTATACACGTCTTGTGTATCTCATAAATGAAGCTCGCAGACACCCATTGTGTAGTAAAAAAAAAACATTGGGATGTCTATAGAACACAAAACAAAATATTTAGGAGAATGTTTCAGCTGTCTATACAATGAAAGTCAATGGGGTCCAAAAGTTTCAAGAACAAAAAAGGTCCTAAAGGTAGTGTAAAAGTAACCATATTACTTTGTATCACCTTTAAATCAAATATAATGACACGTCAAGGTTCTATGTAATTGAAGTGTCGTTATATTTGAGCTCTATTTACATGAGTTTGATCTTGAGCCTCTAATAATCCAGCTGATGAGTTAAATCAGGGGTGTTTGATTAGGTAGACCAGTGGTTCCCAATCCTGGTACTGGAGAACCTCCAACACTGCACATTTTTAATGTCTCTTTTTTTATAATGTGGGTTATTTTTCTCTCGTTGGTGGTACAAATAATTTCCAGTCCAAAATGTCTGAGTTTGTGTGAAGTCCGAGTCCATCTGAATCTGAGTTTATTCATAATTGCAGTCCGAGTCCAAGTATCCCAACACTAATACCTTACTAACTCAAGTGTACCCAAGCATCCGCAGAATATTGGGTTGACATAATGGGACTAGTCCTATTATTACTATGTTATTAATATTTATTACATGTTGTGGTTCAGTCTCATTGGTTTTGTTTATTTCAAGTTTTCTTGAATTTTTGGATTCATGTCATGTTTCTTATTTATTTATTTACTTATTTATCTATATATTGTTTAATTGGTGTCCATGTCCGTATGCTATGTTTAGTAAATCCTGGTATATTGAGTTTCTTGAGTTACTTGTTCTCAGTCTTCAGACCCTTGTTGACTTCTGTGAATAAAGAGGCACGTACTGTAGGTCTTTCAACCTTCGTTCTCTGAGACTTACATTACAGAAGATCCTTCAAGCTGTGGATCGAACAGCTATTTTTTTTCTGAACTCTGCCAGGCAGGTCATATCCAGTTTGGACTAATCATGTTTTTATGAAACAGCAAGTCCTCTGAACTGAGATGTCTTAAATGGATTCACGTAAAATATTTTTATGATTGTGGATTTACAAGAAAAGAGAAAACTCACACTGAGGGAATACATCCACATCACTCCAGAGAGTTTATTAATGCCGTTTTGCCAGAAGCACACCAGAGCAGTCAAGCACCTGAGGCTGCTTATATCCCTAAGTTTCCTTTGCTGAGTCATATCATGGAGGCTGCTCTGCTCCGTGAGAGTCCTGCACCCCAGAATTATACATTATTATACATCCCAGAATTACTTGTACCTGAGGAGCTTGTTTAAGTTTCCTGTTTGAGAAAATGTTCCTGATTCTCCTGTTACTGAGACCATTACTGAGTTTTATATTTTTTTCAGGCATCTTAAGCCAAGTTCCTTATGTTTCCTCACTTCAACACCCCACTGAGTCTCTAGCTTTCGAAGTCTTCAAGACTCGAGTCTCCAGCCTGTGAGACACAATTTCAAGCCCCACAGTCACAATCCAGATCCACCATGTTTGGATCCAATCCCATTATACTATTTTGGGATTGAAGGTTACAGAGTTCAAGGGCTGTGCAAAATGATCTTAAAGGAATAGTTCATTCCACATTTTTGTCTTTATTTACCAACTCCTATGTTGTTCCAGATGTGTATGCTCTTATTTTATCTGTCAGACCAAGTGCACTCTAAAAATGCTGGGTTAAAAACAACCAAATTTGGGTCATTTTGGCAAGCCAGCAATCAGTCAAAAAGGGACAAACTCTGGTTTGTATTGACCTTCCTGCATTGGGTTAAATGTTTGACCCAGCATGCTAGGCTGTTGTTGTTGCTATTTTTATTTAATCTTTTTTTTTTACAAAGTATTAATACTGCTGGATTAAAACAAACTTAAATTATAATCACTTTAACACACAAAGAATGATTAGAGTAGCAACATAGGAATGAAAATGTGTTAATAAGCAAGAACACCCAGAAATGAACAAGATATAGGCAAAAGTAAAAACAATGTGTACATGTGTATGTGAATGAGAAAGCGTGCAAAAAAGAATGGCAAATCAACAGTTATACAGCTCATACATGAAATTGCTTTTTAAACATTACAACATTGCTGAAGAAAAATGTATTAACTTATGTTTAAGACCGAATTTGACTATTTCATTCATTTTTTCTTCCGTCAATGGAAAAAAAAACTATAAAAATCCCTTTTAACCCTCTCTGTTTAAAGCATTTTAGTCACTTTTCTCAAGCGCCATTACGGCTCAGCACTCAAGGGATTTTGGTTTGAGAGAAAACACTCCAGTTTTAAAAGAACATACTTCTCGCTGCAGGCATTTTAAAGTTCTGCCCCGATTACTTTTCTTATTTTTCACACATATTCCTGTCATCCTTCTTTACCCAACAGTCTCAACTTTTGTTTTGTTTGTTTTTTAGAGTGTAGACAATTGTTCTGTTTGACATCTGGTTCTAATTGCACTACTCTGAGCAATCCATGCCTCTTGAGGACAGAGGTGTGAGGTTTACCTGTGGAGCTCTTTCTAGCTGGCCTTCGTATCACTCACTCCCATCCGGGTCACGGCACCAATCCGGGTCACGGCACCAATGTAACTAGTCCTACTCGCACCACTCCAAATGGAATTCAAACCATTGTCAACCAGCATGGGAGGCAGGCATGCTAGCAAGGACTCAGCTTCTACTGTCGGTTCCTAGAGTGCCTCTTGAGGGCAGGGAGTGAGGTTTACCTGAGCAGCTCGTATTAGCTGTTCTCCATTACAAATGCTCACTCAGATGACATGACAAAATTACATGACTAAGTACAGTATCCTGTTCAGTATATGGCACATAATACCAGAGAATGACCAATGTATGACAAAATACATTCTTTCTTGTGAATAATTTTGATAAGAACACAAATGTAACATAAATGTGTGATTGTGTTGTGTTCTTTCAACAGTTGTTCAGCACATTAAGAGGCACAACATTGTACTGAAGAGGGAACTCGGAGAAGGAGCGTTTGGGAAAGTGTTTCTGGCCGAATGCTACAACCTGTCCACAGATCAGGAGAAGATCTTAGTGGCTGTCAAGGTTGGTTGTTGAATTTAGTGTTGATGTTGGCATACTGAACGTTAAGTTGTCAGTATACTCAGTGTATTTGTACACGTTTTGTGTTTGTAGACTTTGAAAGAGGCCAGCGAGAACGCCAGGAAGGACTTCCATCGTGAAGCTGAGTTGTTGACTAATCTGCAGCACGAACACATCGTCACATTCTACGGAGTGTGTGTTGAGAGCGATCCACTTATTATGGTGTTTGAGTACATGAAACACGGCGACCTCAACAAGTTCCTTAGGTACAGCTGCCTGAACATGTCTGCATGTGTGGTTTGTATTGGAATCCAATAGTGCCTAGTCACATCTTTTCTATAATTGCTTTGTCCATGTAAGCCAATAGTTGCACATCATTTTTCTTGTACTAAAATTCCAATACAAAGGAAATCAATCCGTCAGAGCATAGGAATTTAATTCCTGCTAGCAAGTTTGAACTTGTAATTGGTAAACACATTCTCTCTGAAACCCAAATGATCTACCATGGCCAGTCTCTGACTCTAAGATGAATGTTTGTGAATTATGGTCTGGTTGAGGTCATTACTTTGTCTGTCCACCCGCAGGGCTCATGGTCCTGATGCAGTCCTGATGGCTGATGGACAGGGGCAGCAGCAGGCAGAGCTCACTCAGTCTCAGATGCTGCATATTGCACAGCAGATCGCCGCAGGCATGGTGTATCTGGCTTCCCAGCACTTTGTTCACAGAGACCTGGCCACACGAAACTGCCTAGTCGGGGAGAATCTCCTGGTGAAGATCGGAGACTTTGGGATGTCCCGAGATGTCTACAGTACGGATTACTATCGGGTAAGATTTCCTTTCTAGTTTGACTGTGTTTTTGACCCCAAAATGTTTTGGGATACTTAAATTACACTTGAATTTATAGCATTACATAGAAAATTATATATTAAAAAATCATAAATTTTATTACTTGGAAATTAATGCTGACTTCACAAGGACACCTAAAGGTGGTATTTAAGTCCTTTTCCCAGTATATGTATAAATCAATATGCTTCTCATGTTCTTTGCTATACACTGTCTACTGATCACTGAATACCAGCTATTCGAACACCTTGACCCTACTAGCTCTCTTTCTTTATGATGTCAGCAGAATTTCACTCTTTGTGTGTGTGTGTGTGCATGTCCTGATTCACTACCGTCAGTAAGTCTCTCCCAGATTAGGAGTCAGGGAGGTAAGTGGTGTGGGAACAGGAAAGAGGGGTTGCTATGGCAACAGCAAAGAAAAGGAATAGAGCGCTTGCGCTGTCAAACTGAAAAAGTCATTAAAGTTCTCTCATTAGTATTCACCCCCATAATCAGCATGAGGGCCTACCGAGATGGAGAGGGGCCTAAGTTAGGGATAAAAAGTTAGGATAAAAACAAACCGAAAGATACATAAATATAATGGCTAGCAAAAAGAAAATCAAGAAACCAAACCTTACACTTTGGAATATAATGCATTCGAAGACAGACTGACAACTTGATTTATTCTTTGATATCATGATGTTCTTCTACTGTGTTCTATTCATGTATTCAGCGTGAATCATTTATCCAGTGATTGAATATGGGTTGAATGATGTTTCTAAATGCAGATATGTGCTATTAGATAACTCTCTTCACTAACAACTGTGCCAAGTTCATTTGAGTTCATTTATCTCTGAATACTGATGAATATCATGACACGTCTCCATTATAAGAGCCTCCATTGAGATTCAAATGCAGGTCAGTGGATTTGTGAGTGTGTGTGCACAATGTGTACACCATTGGTTAGGCCTATAGAACATCAGTTTCCATAGAAACAGCTGGCCAGGCAGAGGCTGATGGGTGGAGTTATGTTGTGAAAGCATGTTGTGTAACCACAGAACTTCTTATGAAGCTACATTAGTGCATTATAACCCATATTCAGAAGCTTCATAAACATGGCTGATGATCCTCATAAAGTCTTTTCCACCTTTGTCATCCTTCTTTCTCTCCACATAACTCTGTAGTCACACTTGAGTTTGGGGACCAATTCTCACTATTAACTAACTATTAACTACAAATGTTTGCTTCAATAAACTCTTAATTTGCAGCTTATTAATAGTTAGTAAGGTAGTTGTTAAGTTTATGTATGGGTTAGGGTTAACTAAAATATGATCATGCAGAATAGGGCATTAATATCTGCTTTATAAGTGCTAATAAACAGCCAATATGCTAGTAATATGCATGCTAATAAACAACTAGTTAATAGTGAGAATTGGTCCCTAAACTAAAGTTTTACCAATTCTTTAATAGAGAGTCAATATTTTGATAATTTAAATTCAGCAGGAAATCAAAATTAACCTGGTTTACTTTCTTAATACACATTCTTGGTCATATTGTGCACCATTTATCACTACACAGTATTCCAAAGGAAAAACATGTCTTCTTAAACTTTGATCCATGTGTTATCTTGCTCCAATCTTTTTAGAAACATACAGTTTTTATGAACCAATCAGTTCTTGATGGATGAAGTTGTCCTACCTTTTTCCTAACTGAATATCCAAATTTTCCTAATTATAACAGTAATGTGCGAACAGCCTTACATGTTGACTTTAGCAAAGTGTATTATTATCATAGTCATTCAGTTCTGTTCTTCTATCTCGTATCCAATTTCAGGGTTAGCTGAAAATTACACTTTTTTTGCATACTTAATAATGTACACACTTTACTAACTGATAAGCTACAAACTTAATACAATAATGCAACAATAATGGGCTTTGCCAGTAACTGTCCACCTAAAACCAGTTAAGAGAAATTTAAACTAGTGCAAACCGGTCTAAGCTTTTTAGCAGGATGTTGTTGTGTGGATGAGCATGTGAGAATGTGTGTGTGTGTTCGATTGCAGGGGGAAAAGGTTTCTAATAGTGCTTGTGTAGTAGACCACTTTTTAAGTGACCCTTCCAATCTGTAGCTCCACTATGGGACCAGTGAAAAGCCTAAAAGCTTTTGACCTTAATATTTGATGAATCCAGTATGTTAAACCAATTAATCTGAGACTAATCCACATACTGGACCACAATCTCATAATTAATATTTCAGAGGCAGCGCATTATGGAGAAAGCTAATAAATGAAATGATTGGTTTTGGGGTTGAGCTCCAGACCAGACCAACTCCCCAAGCTTACAGTATCAAAATCCTGAGAGGCACAACTTATGGCACCATCTGAGGTCCTGAACTGGAAATGCTGTCAGCATTTGCCTGAGAGGTTTTTGGACTGAACAATGCTCCAAATACAACAAACTGTCGACTGTCTGCACTTGCTCTAAAAGTATGTATGGATCTTATCCATTAGCACCTGTCAGATGCAGGGAGTTTTGATAGAGTAGTTTGGTTTTATGTATCTTCTGTTTCATCGATTTGAGCACACCTGGACATCTTAAAGTCAAACCACAGTTATACAATATTCAGTGCCATTCTTTTTTGTAATAAATTACATTGTTTGGCCGTTACCACTTTTAATGATTTGACATCAGCATCCATATGTTGCATAACTCAATGTTCAATGTTTTACATGTGTAGGTTGGAGGCCATACCATGCTGCCAATCCGCTGGATGCCACCAGAAAGTATCATGTACAGGAAGTTCACCACGGAGAGTGACGTTTGGAGTCTGGGAGTAGTGCTGTGGGAGATCTTTACCTATGGTAAACAGCCCTGGTACCAACTGTCAAATAATGAGGTATTGACACATTAAAACATCTACACACCAGCGCCATCTCCACAAAAGGCCTTTTTTTGGGAGGCCTCTCCAGCACATTTCTTTTTTTTTAATTCATGAGCCAACAAATTTGATCCAACTACCAAATTTGATTCATCCTGCAGAGTTCAGCTCCAACATTAATCAAACACACCTGAACCAGCTAATCAAGGTCTCCAGGATTACTTGAAAGTCATAGGCAAGTGTGTTGGAGCAGGTTGAAACTGAAGTCTGCAGAAAGGTAGACCTCCAGGAGAATGGTTGTCTACCCCTGCCCTAGAGACCACGCAGAACACCTTAGCAACCACATAGAACACATTAGCAATCAACTAAAAGACCCCTGAGCAAGGTTTCCCAACCCTGTTCCTAGAATACAACAGTATACATTTTCAACTGATCCCAATGAATAGTTGTCTAAGTGGTGTCTGCATAATAGTAAAGGATTCATAGATAATTGGCTGAGTTGTTGGGCTAGACCTGACCTACTAAATGGAGACATCAACCCCTCCAGTTAGGGTGCCACTCGCCTTTCTAGAAATCTGCCATATAGTCCTTGTAGTGTTATTGTTTTACTAACTGGAGCCCAGGTCAGGAAGCAGACACACTGGCTTAATCGACCGTCTGCTAGCTGCCTTGAATTGTCATTTAGCTCATATAAATGACAATATTATCCTATAAATGTGCCCCCAGAAACAGGGTTAGAAAGCTGTGCTCTTTCACAGGACAGTGTCTTTTCAAAAGGTACACCAAAAGGGTGCACATTGGTACTTTAAATGCACATATTAGTACCTAAAGTATACATATTAGATCCTAAAATGTACAAAAGTCTTTTGAAAAGGTTTCTGAGAATGTAGCAACCACATAGAACACGCCAGCCACCACCCAGAACAGGGGTGTCCAGTCATACTCCTGGAGGACCACTATCCTGGAGTTTAGCTCCAACTCCAATTAAACACACCTGAACCAGCTACTCAAGCTCTTACTATGCATAGAAACTTCCAGTCAGGTGTGTAGAGGCAAGTTGGAGCTAAACTCTATTGGACTCTACACCCTTGCCCTGGGAACCACCCAGAACACCATAACCAACCAGAAGAACCTTATAAACCATTTAGAACACCTAAGCAACCACTTAGCATTCATTCAAATCTCAGATTTCTCTTTGAATAGCCTAAGTATTCAAACACATAAGGCAGGAGTGTTCAATCCTGATCCTGGAGGGCCAACGTCTTACAGATTTTAGTTCCTTCCAGCCCCAACTCCCTTGCCTGGAAGTTGCTAGTGAATTCCCCGATGACCTGATTAGCTGGTTCAGGTGTGTTAATTAGGGTTGGAGGCTAAAAACTCGCAAGCACAGTGGCCGTGCAGGAAGTTGGTTGGATTACCCATGACAAATAGTATACTATAAAAACCCTGCAACACGTTGGAACAGCTAAATTGTCACATCGGTTTATCTTAAAGGGGACATTGGATGCCCATTGTCCACAAGCTGGTGTGATTCTTTAGGGTCTTCATGAAATGTTGAGACAACATTACTTTGCGTAAAATCCTCAACGCGTCATTAAACAAATAATTTTTACCTTGTCGAAAAAAGCTCTGTTCACAGCACCCCTGTGTCGTGTTTCGAAATGATACATAAGCTACTGCTCACCCCACCCGAAGACTATTATGCTCGCTTTACATCCAACTACAAAACACCTGCATTGCTTATTGCGGAGAAGATGGCGGACAGCGTACAACTGGCTGAGGGCGGAAATATGCTAATAAGGGACAGTCCGTCAGTGGTCGTGGGCGGGGCCTGAGCAGTATGATGTCATACTGCTCGGATATTAAAAAGGGCTTGATTATTGAGACTGTTTAGGTTTTTTGGGGAATAAAAAAAGGAGTGAATGGATTTTTATCATTGTAGGATGGTTGTGTCCACACACTGACACATTTATATGCAAACACCACGTAAAAGTGAATTTTGCATCCGATGTCCCCTTTAATAAACAATCCTTTTCTACTTTTATATCAGTTTGCGTCACACATTTCTGGACATTTTTTGCTTGACATTTCACTCATTGCTCTTTTGTAGGTAATTGAGTGTATCACCCAAGGTCGTGTACTGCAGCGACCCCGGACCTGTCTGAAGGAGGTGTATGATTTAATGCTGGGATGCTGGCTGAGAGAACCGCACACCCGACTCAACATTAAAGAGATCCATAACCTGCTCCTCAACCTGGCCAAGGCATCACCGGTGTATCTGGACATCCTGGGATAAGAGCGCACATGCCATGCGTGGGACTGCGATTGGATTCCTGAAACTGCCCCCTCCTCTATCTCACCCAAAATCTCTTTCTTCTACAGCTTTAACATCTCCTTCCTTGTCCACCTCCTCGTCAACTGCACCAACTTCTCAATATGAAATGGAAATGGGATGTTGTCCATGTACAATGACTACGAATGATGTATTTCTGAACAAAAATGGATTGAATGGAAAGAGCCGCATTGAAGTGACTATAGTTTAGTTACTAAGAATACAATTTTCAACCATTCTCAACTTCTGGAGCAAGTTCACACCTGTAAATTCCATTTTGGGAAAAATGCATTCGGGACTTGAGGAAGGGCGTCCCTCTTAATAACAAAGAGGAAACAGCAGCTCCATAAACAATGACCAAACACAAATGTGAGGAGAAATAAACAACTTTTAAGCCCATCAGATTCCAGTCGGCTCCCACCTGTTACATCCTTAATCCGATACAAAGCACAGAACCTGAAATTAGCATGGTGACCAACAGTGACAAACTGCGACTATATCTAAATGTATACATGTCTGTTTATGGAACTGGACGCTACCAATGTAGTTTCACAGTTGAGCGACTCTAATTAAAAGCTTCTGGACGCTGACAGGATGTTGTTGCTGCCGATCTCATCTGAAATGGAGAAGTAACTCACTAAAATGTGTCTATAACATAGGCGTTATTTATAGTGAGACACGTACCCACCACTTTTTCCAGGGCCAATTTTGTCCATCCATTTCCACCAACTTTGTCCCACCACTTTATGAAATAGTTTAGGGTTATGACGAGTGCAGTGGACATGTCTCCAATTGTCGAGCAAAGGTTTCAATTTTGTTAAAATGAGTAGCGATCTGGTGATGGAATTAGTTATGATTTTCTGACATTTCTATACATAATGTCACATTTGACTTTTGACTTGAGCACATACTCTACTACTGACCTGATTTCCGGATCAATGCTTCATATTTATAAGATCATTATTAACCTTATTAATGTTCATAAGCTAAGCCTTCACCATTTTGTGATGTTACAACCAGCATGTCTGTTTTCTGCCCCTGTGCCCACCACAAAATCAACGCTATGTCTTCAGGTTTGTACACGACATGTGCTACGGAGGGCTAGATGGAGTCATTTGAGAGTACCGTCAGCTTGCATTTCTTACAGGAGCTTAATTACACAAAGTGGCCGATTATGATGGTGCGGGCTAAATTACGACCTTTGCTTTCTCTCATTCTCGATCGCCATGTTTTACTACTGAGTGGAAGCACTAATGTAGTACTCAAGCTTGCTTGGTTGTGCAACTGCTATAGTGTAATATATATTTCATTACAGGACAAATGTCTTCTATTAGCAGCAACTCCCTCTAGACTCATATGCGCTATCAGTGGGGAAAAGAGGAGAGACAGGAGGGGACAGGATGGAGAGAATGAGACGAGGGGAGGAAAATAATGTTAAACAGAGATAAACATGAGTCACCTCACTAAAACTCACATTTCTTCTTCCTTTTATCGTACATAGATGATTATATCTATTTATTACTATAGAGATCCTATCCCAGCATCCTTTTTGTTTGAGTTCATTATTGCACTGTCAATCCCCTCTCCTATTGGAGACTTTGCACACTGGACTCAATGGCATGAATTTGTGAACAAAAATCTTCCGTTTTTGAGCGAAAAGTCCCAAAAATTGCTTACACAAGGAATTAATTTATTAATTTATTTATTTTTTTGAAATAAGAATTGTAATCTTTAAGATATGTAACTTTTTAAAACAAATTTATTTGGCACTAGTGTGAACGCTCATTGGTGTTTGAATTTTGCTGTAAAGGATTTTATGTAAAATTAATTATATTTATATTATTATGATGTTAAAGAACAAAAAAATTCATATTTGGTGAGAATGAATATAGAGGATGTATTAATGTAAAAAGACAGAAAGAGTACATATTTTGGATGAACAATGAGAAAACTTTAGGTTAAATGTTCGTTACATTCCCACAAAAGAAGCATCATTTTGGATTACGACCATTTTTCATGATCATTAAGAACATTTTCTCCACAAATTCTCGCTGACATTTTTTTAAATTTCCATTATTCTAAATTGTAATTCTCATTACTGTAATACAGTCGTTTTTACTGTAGAACAATGTTTTTAATTTAAATTCACAATTTCAAGAAAGTATAACAAACTACCATGAAGCATCAGTATTTTACACTTTGAATATCATGACTTTTTTCTCATTACAGTGATGGCTATGATTTGTTTTTATGATATATATATAGCAATGGGGTAAAATGTGCTTAATTGTCATGAAAATAATGCCACAATGCAATTCCTTTGTTTTCATCATAAAACCGAGGGAACATGTTGTTTGAGATACAAATATGAATGAGTTTCAGTAGCTCAGATTAGTCTTGCCTTGTGCAAAAATCTCCAAAGCATCCTGCGACAGAACAATAAACTGTGACTGCATATCAGACACCTTCTTCTACATGTTCAGAACCTCTTCTGATGTTTCAGAATGTCTATAAGCTAACTACCACAATTGAACAAGTGTTAAAGTCGACATGAAAGCAAAACTGACCTTCTTCACTTTCTTACACTTTCCTTTTTCTTATTGTGCACATTATTACACAGACAAAAGTCATTGTGTAACTCTAAAACAACTTGCCTTTTCTGTTGACCTTACCAATCACCAATTTACAGAAATAAAATGGCTTTCAAAGGCTGTTTCGTGTTGACTTTAAGTCCAAAATTGGGAGACTTACTCCCTTTTCTTAATACTTTTTAACAGGCCTATTGACACCTGGAAAGAAGATTTCACAAATATAGTGTGATAATTTCATTTATGGAATTATAGAGTTATACGTTCAGCTACACTAGTACAATCAAATGTCCTTATCTGTATGAGATATATGGACCAGTCAAGTTGTCCGCCATTGTATTTAATAAAAGTGTAATGTCTTACCTCATCATGAGTGTGTGTGTGTGTTATTGTAACAGTGAGTTATGCGTATAGGTTCATGTTTATAGGTTGGTCAATAGAGGTTCGTACAGAGTGCTTTGACAACATGGGCCAAATGTATTGACCTACAGGCACTAAAATGCTTTATTGACAGCCATGTTTTTTAATGTCTTCTTGGCTGCCAGCCTGAATATTTACCTCATGCAGTAACATGATGGAGACGAGAGCAAGTTAAAAACAATTTATGATGAAACGGCACAATCTATAAAGTTGATGTACCATTAGTGTTGCTATAGTAGATCTGAAGCTTCAAGAGAATAAAACAAGAACTTGTTCCAATTCCCATTTCACTGACAGAGGGGAAAAGAAAGGGAGGACTGGTCAATCGGCGGGTCGATGGCTTGTTTTGACATTGTACATTAAGACCTAACTAATTGCCAGAGGGCTAAATGCTTTTAAAAACACATCTATGGCGCTCAGTGCAATCACTTGGATTTTTCAAAGCGTACAGCAGAATTCTCAAAGGACCGAGAGCATGTGAGTGTGCAAACAACCGCAGCTCTAAACAAACAAAGATCCTCTGATCTCATCATTTTAAATCAGTTCTTGCAGTTTTATATACAGTTTGTAGAGTTGTCATTATTACAGTATTGAACTATAGCATGTCAAATTCAATCACCATGCAATATTTGTGTTACAAACAGGAAAGAGACCTCAAATAGTATGGCTTTTTGTGCAGAGATATGCTGTTACTTTTCTAAGTGATCAGACTAATATTTTGGTATATACAATACTCTGACATGCAATAAAAATAAATGCACTATGATGGAAGGATCCATATCTATAGACCACAATTGAGAATTTAAAGGGATAGTTCAGAAAAATTCAGTCATGATATACAGGTGCATCTCAATAAATTAGAATGCCGTGGAATTGTCAAGAGGAAAATGAGAAACAAGAGAACAAAAAAATGCAGATGAGCTGAAGGCAACTATCAAAGAAACCTGGGCTTCCATACCAACCTCAGCAGTGCCACAAACTGATCACCTCCATGCCACGCCGAATTGAGGCAGTAATTAAAGCAAAGGGAGCCCCTACCAAGTATTGAGTACATGTACAGTAAATGAACATACCGGTACTTTCCAGAAGGCCAACAATTCTTTTTTGTTTTTAAAAAAATTTTTTTATTGGTCTTATGAAGTATTCTAATTTGTTGAGATAGTGATTGGTGGGTTTTTGTGAAATGTGAGCAAAAATCATCACAATGAAAAGAACCAAAGACTTTTAAACTACTTCAGTCTGTGGCATTGAATTTATTTAATACACGAGTTTCACATTTGAGTTGAATTACTGAATAAATGAACTTTTCCACAACATTCAAATTTATTGAGCTGCCTTTACTTGTTACACTCTTCCGTGGAACACGGAAGTTTAGAGTTTAGTGTTTTTTTTGTTTTTCAGTGGGATCCAGTGTTGTTTTACACCCCATTGTATGGACAAGCAGTTAAGACATCTTTAAAATGTCTCTTTTAACCAACAGAGTTGTGATGATCTATGCAAAATCATTTGTTAATTGAAAATAAGTAAAAAAAAAAATAGAATAAGATATATATATAGTATATATATATATATACACACACAAAATATATATATATATATAATCTATATATATATCTATATAATTATTTATGGAGTATAATATATATATATATATATATAAACTACATATATATTAGAAGTGCCTTACAACATATGAAACTGGACATAAAAATTACTAAAAATTAAATAAAAATAAATTAAAGCTATATAGAAATATAAAAAACTAATAAAAAAGACAACAGCATATAGAAAAATTACTAAACAAACAAAAAATTAAAAGGGTCATATGATGTTGCTAAAAAAAAAAACATTATTTTGTATATTTGGTGTAACGAAATGTGTTTATGCAGTTTAAGGTTAAAAAAACACATAATTTTCCACACACTGTACATTATTGTTTCTCCTCTATGCACCGCTTTTCTGAAACCCGTCAATTTTTACAAAGCTCATCTTTCTAAAAAAGCGAGGTGTGCTCTGACTGGCCAGCTATCCAGTGAGTTGTGATTGGCCGATATCAAGCGTGTGACGGAAATGTTACGCACCTCACATACTGTTGATGCCCTGTCCGGCCGGAGTGACGGTTCAATAACATTAAAACCCATTATAAACGCGGCATTTGTTGCATCCAGTGGGGACAAAAATGATGGATTATAATGACTTATACTGACTTTTAACGCATTGCGTTGCATCGCGCCGCGTAAAAAACATAAAACCATGTCTGCATTTCTGATAGGAGAAAGATGCAAACTACAAGTGCTACTCTACATTGCTCAAAACTCGCGTTTGAATCGTCATTGGCAAATCCTTTAAATATGAAAACTACTTACAGTCTGTGAGTCAGAACAGCGTGCATTGTAGTTACTCTACCAGGATCAGGAAACAGTCCTACATAAAATGCGCTGCACACATCTGAATATGTGGGTTGAACTGTTCTGGAACAGTGTGTAAATACAACTTAACCACTGATTTCTAGATGTGTCCTCCTTTGGAAGGACAATCAAAGTAGTTTTGCTTTCACAACAAAAAAACAATGCGTTCGGACTGGTGGGTGGCGCGTGCAGGTGGCGACAGCAAAACAATAAAGTTACGCTCTGTCTTGCGTGAACATTGGGCCGCATTATGAAAATATTTCCACATAGTGATGTAGATATGTGGTGGTGTGTTAGAACGAGCCATTTTAGGAAGGCGTTGAATAGTCTTAACTTTTATAAAGAATATCTTTTGGATTTGAGACTTTAGTCTTTGCAACTTAGGGATCTTAATCTAAGCACGAACAGATGTAAACACTACAAAAGAAAGGAATACTGGGAAAATGCCTCATATGCACCTTTAAAATGTGATCTGCAAATATAAAAATTAAAGATCATTTAAATTATTAACTAAATACTTGGTATATAACATAAGCAACACGTGACGTTGCACAGACCCCACATTAATTAAAGGTTTTTTTTTAAGAAAAAAAAATAACAAAAGATATAATCACTGAAACAAAACACTGAATAGTGCCCAGTTGTACAGAAATTTTAACAAAGGATAATTACCCATGTTTTGTAAAGGCTGAGAAAAAAAAAGAGATGGTTTCATCAAAATTTAAAGAAAGGGACACTTATTATGGCAGGCCATTCCTCTTCATTCTAAATGGATTTCTGCCACCTTGCATCCTCAGAGACACTAACTTTTAAATGCCACTCCAATACATTATGTGGACAACTGTGAGGTTTTGTGGTCTGTTTAAATAGGAAACACAGATTCATCACTGCTTTTTTTTCTTTTTATGGGAAAGCAGGGAAGATCATTTGGGATATTAGCATGTGCTGTCTATTCATCAGATTGACCACATTAGCGTCTGCTTAGTGTCAAAGTGTAGAGAGAAAACAGTCGCTGCAGCAGGCTTTCGGTCAATGTGTTTACCACAGTAGTCAATCTGTGCTGACCTGAGAGCTTCAAAGAATACCATAAAACCAAAAACCATGGTGGTATCACAGTACTTCTTGTTAGAGCATGCTATAGGCATACAGTATATGCTCCAGAGGTAATCAACATGAACTGCTTAGATGAACAGAACAATGAGGACAAAGTGTGTGCCAGTAAAGTCAGACATCATCCAAAACAAATTATGACAGTATGAATTACATATTGAAGACATGCTGTGCTGTTTACCAGAGTAACTGCCACTTAGGTGAATAAACCCTTTAAAGGTATTATAGACCACCTTGAGTACAATGATCAGCCAGTCAGGGGTGCAATTGTTGATTTAACAATGCAAGACAACCATTAGCTGTACATGAGTACATGTTTTATATGGAATATCGTTCATGTTATTTTTATATAATACTGCAGAATATCCCGTGGGAGCCAAGAGGTTTCACGTGCAATTGGTTTTCTACTAAGAGGCCCAAGTTTTTACCCCAAACTAAGCTCTGAAGAACTGCATATTCATTATGATACCATGTCATTTAAAAGTGTAAAAGCATAAGGTTCTTTCAACAGACCCCAAAAAGCGTGATTCTTTCTATAACGGACGGGTGAAAAATCGCTGTAGATATATATATATATATCTGTATTATGTAACAAACTGAATCAAAAATGTTCATTAACTTCCGCATTGCTTGATACTATTTCAAAGAGATGTCCGTCAATTTGACAGTAATAAATTGTATTTACCTGTGAAAACAATCAAACCTAGAAAGAGACATGAGGATTTGAGGAGAAAAATTAGAGATCATTCGTGCATTCCAGTTAATTATTAATTGGATCGTAAATTAAATTGGGAGAACAGACCACAAATGTGCAGTATATGTTGTCCTTTTTCATACTATTACATCGGAATGCAAAGGCGAAAAAGAAAATAATCATGTGGAAAAAATGCAGCGACTAAAAAGTGCTCTTGCCATAGATATTCTTGTTATAACATGTCATGTTTTAAAATACCAAGCGTTACGTTACACATTCAGTCAAACAGAGGAATAAGCTTTATTTGTAAGGCAACCTTGTAATTTGAAATGATTCGTTTCAGTCTTTTTGAATGAAAGTTATCGAAACCGGAAGTGCCACCCATAATTTAAAAAAATTTCAACACGCAGTAGGCTCGTTCAGTGTATCAGAAGGAGGGAGGCTGACGTAGCATGGGGCAGTCCTATTGACTCATTGATTCAAACTAAAGAGCTCTCCATGACTTCACAATTAGGGTCAAGATGTTATCATCAGTGTTGGGGGTAACGTATCACAAGTAACGCGAGTTACGCAATCAGATAACTAGTAAAGTAACGCATTACTTTTTAATTTACAAGAGAATATCTGAGTTACTTTTTCAAATAAGTAACGTCGTTGCTAAAATAAACTATGAAATATGCATTAATCATCTCACTCAAACCCCCCCCACGATTCAGTATCCTCAAAAGGAATAAAAAATTAATGCAACTACAAAATATGACGCAAACCTGCATAATTAAATGTTAAACAACACAATAACTTTATGTATTATTAATTATCTATTAACCAATGTCTTTGCTTCAGACCTTCGATGATTCAGTTCAACCGTACTAATAAGCACAAATTACTAATAGTCTTTTTTATTGCTGAAGTGTGTTGAAATATCGTCTTCTGCATTCTACTGTACGGACGTAAATTAACTTTCCCTTCAGCCTGAGGATTATTCATTTCACTTTTGGTGTGAAAAGCTTTTATATTTGCCAAAATATAATTTTTATTGAAAAACAAACACGCAAGCCATATCCAGATTTAAAAGTACGCAAATTGTAAAGTAACACATTACTTTCCATAAAAAGTAACTAAGTATCATGATTAGTTACTTTTTTATGGAGTAACGCAATATTGTAATGCATTACTTTTAAAAGTAACTTTCGCCAACACTGGTTATCATGGCATGGCATTCATCAAATGAACCTCGAATGATACCTCAAATCCTGCAGAAGCTGCTTAGAAACATACTGGAAACCACCCAGAATTTTTCTGTATTTTATTTTGACTTTGTATTGTTTGTAAATGTTAGTACTAAAATCAAAATGAAAAAAAAACCTATTTCTATTTTACATCTGATTAACTAAGAGCCTGTCTGTCTACATATTTTTTTTTTCTGATGAAAACCAACAGCACAGAATGGGATCTTATAGCTTGAGATTGGCCTGCACATCCCCTCGTGTATCCAGTGTCCATGTTCAATATTGGTCTGAATGTAAAGGATGCAATGTCACCGTTTCTGTAGGTCTGGTTGGGTACAGGTTTCACTCCTGGCTGACCTCCACCCTCTTCTGTTTTTACCTCATATATTGCTCACCACATTTCGTCATATTTCAGATCTCTCTCTCTCTCTCTCCCACACACACACACTCGCCATGTATAAACCACACCTCCACCCCACCCCCGACCGGCATCTTCACAAATTAATAATTCAGAACACAGATAATCAGCACTAGCTTCCTAAACTAATACTTCCCTCATCACATCTGCATTTATGTGGTATGTGTGTGTGTGTGTGCATTGTGGGTGAGACATGTTTAATTTGTTATGGCAGCTCTATGATGTATGTCTTATGAAAGCTATGAATACAGCATCATCCCATTATAAAACCTCTGGCAGTGGCTTAGAAATAGTTGTTCTGAGGAAAAAGGTGGAAAATATTGTGAAAGCGCCCACTGCTTCGATATTTTGTATTCGTTGTTCTATAGTTTACTATTTATTACTTTAAAGTCATCTACCATTAACCAATTCACAAATTCAACAGTAAATTAGGGGCTCATCCAGGATTTGAATCCAACAACTCTGCCCCGAATATACATTTTCACAAAACAATACACGTAACTACAGCGCTGCCAGTATAGTACAGTGACAAATACAGTGTAAACCAATCAAGCTGTCATTAAATTGTTATCCAGGAGCTGTCCAGCCTGCTCCCGGGGAGTGCCACTGTCCTGCAGTTTAGCTCCAACTCGCTTGCCTTAAAATGTCTAGTAATCCCCACGATCCTAATTAGCTGGTTCACTTGTGACTAATTAGCATCATGTTTTCATGTAGTCCAGACTCCAGAAACCAACTAAGCACTTTTAAGGGGCCGTTCACACAGAAATGCAAGGCAGTGAATTGGGAAAAACAACAACAACAACAACAAACATATGGTCTTAACAGTTAATGCTTTAATGTTTGTTGCGCAAGTGTAATGTCAAATCCAACTGTTAGATGCAGGGATGCCCAAATCCTCGTTTTAAAAAGAACTTACTCGAACAGTTCTTTTTTAACCCTGTCCAACACACCGGGCGGTAAAGGCATCGTGTTGAGTAGGGTAGGAGCTGACCTTTGCAGGAAGGTAGAGATTCAGGAATAGGATTTGGCACCCATGGTCCAGGCCAGGGGTCTTCAAACCTGTCCTGGAGGGCCCCCAGCACTGCACATTTTGTGTCTCCCTTATTGGAGGCATCATTCAGGGTTAGGAGTTCTCTACTAATGAGTGAGAGTTCAATCAGGTGATGTTGTATGAGGGGAATACAAAAGTGCAGTGCTGGGAGGCCTTAGGACTGGGTTGAAGACCCCTGGTCTAGGCGTGTGTACAAAGAGAAACAATGGAAAAAGCAGGTAGTGGAATGCCAAACACATTCGTGCAACAGACCCCTAGAATGTTTTGGGGAAACCAAGATTGCTGCATTGTTCTATCTATTTAGGTCACAAAAAATAATCAGCGTGCTGCATTAGGGGGCTTAACTGGATAGGTAGGCTGGGCACTCGGGGTCCTCGAGATTCCCTTTCCTGGCAGAGTTTAGCTCCAACCCTAATCAATCACACCTGAACAAACTTGTCAGGGTGTTGACTGGGTAGGGGTTAAGTTCTCAGACAGTGGACTTCCAGGACTGATGGTGAACCGCCTACACTAGCACATCAGGAAATAATTTGAGTTCCGTAAAAAGGGTGAATTCCAAAACCTGCTTTATGCCCTGAAGTCACTGTAGGATGAAATTGATCCATGGCAACCTGATGGGACACACATTGCGCTGCGCCTCCAGCGTTCCCTCCGTGGGGGATTGCACTTCAAATTGGAATGCATCCATAAATTGGGGGCTCGTCCGGGATTTGAACACATAGGCTAACCTCTCACAGATAAAGTTTGAACCGCCTCCTAGCGTTTTCCAATGCTGGAGTCACACCAACAGTACACATTTTGGATGTCTCCCTTATCTTACCCACCAATTTTAGGTCTTGGAGTCTCTTCTAATGAACTGATCATTTAAATCAAGTGTGTTTGAGTAGTAAGAGTCTGAAAATTTGTTCCTCCAGGAACAGGGCTAGGAAACACTGCCATACCCTGCTCCTACTTTCTGAGAATTAATTTGGGTTATGACAGACTACATATGTAACTGACCGCAGATAAAATATTTGCAGCATTCCCTTATAAAGCACTAGTTAACTAATAGTTGACTATTGGTGAAAAACATGGTGTTGTTGCTGTATTAATTTGTCCTTAGGTGTCATTTGTCTGGTTTTATTCATGTAGTGAAGTAAGGAGTAACAGTCAACACAAATCATCAGACAAATTCTATTTTGAAAATAGTAATAGCCATGTGCATGCTTATACTTTGAATGAGAATGTTGTCATTTGGCACAGAAGGCTTAGCTTTAACTCCCTGTTTAAATTTGTTCATGGCTTTGGACAATGTGATCAGCAGGTCACATATATCTATAACAACTACATGCAAACAATGGAGAGTGAGAAAGAAAGAGGAAAAAAAGCTTTAAAAACCTCATGCTCATTAAAAACACTGATAAAGATCTGCACAATGAATGGAGTTACATGAAAGCTAATGAATGGGTTTTAAATTAATAGTCAGGGGAGCATCAGATTGTGTTGACGTATGCATGTCAGATGCATTGGTGTGCTTAATTAGGGGTCTGATGTGAATGCAGCTGTCTTTGAGGGCCAGCTGGGATTGAGTCTTTTGTTCCTGTGCCGTGGAAAATGAAGGGATGCTGAAAAGAAAGAGGAAGTGATGGAGTTGAAAGACGGGAGCTTTCTTTTTGCATGCCGACTGTGGATTAGCATTCTTCCGCTGCTTAAGCCACATCTCTCCTGCTTGCACTTATTCATTCTCTCATTTTACTCTTTCCTGTCTGACCGACCACTTGTCCACAGTGTTCCGGGTTCAACACAAGCTAAGCTTTATGTATGGCATGTTGTAGTTCCAGTTTGTAAAAACAAGCAAAACAGCATTGGCAGTAATGCATGTACAAAATGAGCCTATGGACAAAGCATTTAGGAGGGTTTAAAAACCTAAATGTGAGAGCTTGTCATTTTGTTCATTCTTTAGCGTGGACAGACGAACTTGTTGTGTGTTATAAACGTCATGGGCTGTGTTTTTGCTATGTAACGTCTAGTAGAATTGAAAGGGTAGTTCACCCAAAAAATGAAAATTAAGTCATTAATTACTCACCCTCATATCGTTCCAAACCCATAAGACCTTCATTGTAAGATATTTTGATGAAATCTGAGAGCTCTCTTACCCTCCCATAGACAGCAAGGTAACTGCTACGTTCAAGGTCCAGAAAAGTACCAAGATGATCGACAAAGTAGCCCATGTGACATCAGTGGTTCAACCATAAATTTATGAAGCTACGAGAATACTTTTTTTGCGCAAAGAACGGATCTGGGTCAGCGTCGGCGCCGCCACACGCTCTCGTCATGCTACTGCCGTAACGCGTTGTCCAAAGTGACGCAGTAGAGACCAAAATGTGGTATAAAGTTGTTATTTTTGTTTTCTTTGGGCAAAAAAGTATTCTCGTAGCTTCGTAACTTTACAGTTGAATCATGACTGGCGCGACGGGCTACTTTGTCAATGATCTTGGTTACTTTCGGACCTTGACCGTGGTAGTTACTTGCTGTCTAGGGCGGGGTCAGCGACTCTCTAAGAGTACATCAAAAATATCTTTAATTGTGTGCACAAAGATGACGAAGGTCTTCGGGTTTGAAAAAAACAGGGGAGTAATTAATGACAGATTTTCATTGTGGGTGAACTTACCCTTAAGGTCCGAGCGGCTGTGTAACAGTGCACCCCCCCCCCCCCCCCTTTTATTTAATAGATTTAATCACAGTTGATAATTCATTTTAGCCTTTTGTGATAACATTTGGAAGTTGTATTTTAACTAGCGGGTCCGCTTAACTGGCGGGAGTGGTGCTTAAGTAAGGAGTTATTATTTTTCTTCAATATTTACTCACCATCAGAAAGATATCCTTGAAAAAAACATGGCAGTATCAATCTCACGTTGAATGGTTAAATGTTAAAATGCAAGCTATTCCTTGGAATGACAAAAGGAAAGCTTACACCATACTCCATCTCAGTGTCACATGATCCTTCAGAAATCACTCTAATATGCTGATTTGCTGCTCAAGTAACATTTGCGATTATCAATGTTGAAAACAGTTATGCTGCTTCATACTTTTGTGGAAACTGTGATACATTTTTGTCTTTCAGGATACTTTGATGAAACAGGACAAGGTCAAGATCAGCATTTATCTGAAATAAATGTTATCAAGGACATTTATTTATCCTTTCTGAATGTGAGTATTAATTTCTTAAAAACAAAAAGTAATTTAAATACAAGATAAGTGCAAATAAGACATAAACAAGATCAGTTTAACAGTGTTGTTTATTACCCATACTTTCAATCAAAGATTGACAAAACCAGAAAAGACAGACCGAAACTATTATACATTTTTCTCTACCCCATACACACATTTATCTTTGGCCAACTGCTGAAATCAAACAAACACAAATACAAACAAGCACACTCACACACGCTACAATCAAGTTTTACCTTTCTTTTCTCCCAATAAACAAATAAAACTAATAAAATAAATTAAAAAGGGCAACTTCCAAACACCATGCACTAATTATACAAATGCAACAAATAAATATCAACATCTAAATTAAAATACAGAAGCTCTCCCACTTAAAAAGCGAATACAGCCGCAAAATGTGCCGTGAACACGCACTCACACGACCAATACTGATCTAGGGCTGCGACCTCATGGTGACCCTATCAGGATGCAGGTGAGCGTTTCTCGTGAGAACAAGAGTGGCGTTGCATTCATTAGACTGCATTGTTGTACTGTGAGGTTGTTATGAGCGTGCAGATTTGATTCTATCCTCATGTTGAAGTTATGTGACACTGTGGTTTGATAGATGACCATACGTCATGTTGCATCAGGATTATAGCCCTGCCAGCTGTTCTTAATGAAATGTGAGTCAAGGAAACGCCAGTATTTATGAAATGGTCATGTCCTTTTATAATATATCACCAGAATTTTCAAAGTGGAGACTGTTTAGCACATACCATTTCATTTTTGTTAATGAGTAGAATTAATAATTTCATCAGATTTCTTATTATAGGGACTGTTACATTTACACTTTTCAGAATTTTAAGGGTTCTGCTATTTGTCATTTCCTTTCAAATCTGTATGACTTTCAAAAAAGCAATGGTTCACTCAAAAATGAAAACTTGCTGTTCATTTACTCACCTTCAGGCCAGATGTAGGTGACTTTTTTGTTCAGTAGAACAGTAAAGAAGATTTTTATTCTGAAACCGTGGTCCTTGGTGATTCGTAAGATGCAGGTCAACGGCTACTATCACTTTGAGAGTAAAAAAGCATATACAGATAACACAAAATTAATACCTGTGGCTCCTGGCGATATATTGAGGTCTTATGAAGCGAAACAATCCATCTGTGCAATAAATTAAACATTATCCAGACTCTTGTGAACATGCTCACTGTTTGGCTAAGGCTATGGATTATAGATAATGTGGTAAATAATGTTCAGTTTCTTGCACAGACCAACTGTTTCGCTTCATAAGACCTTAATATGTAGTCAGGAGCTGCAAGTATTAATTCTGTATTGCCTATATATGCTTTTTTTTACTCTTAAAGTGACAGTAGCCATTTACTTGCATGTCATGAATCACCAAGGACCATAGTTTCAGTGAATGACATCAGGCTGAGAAATTAACAGCAAATTTTCCCTCTTGGGTGAACTATCCCTTAAAAACTACGTTTTCATTATACGTTTGAACATACTTCATAACATCTACTTTTAATTTAATCTACCACAGAATTTTGAGAGTTAAACAGGTTTGGGATGACATGAGGATGAGTAAATAATGACATAACGTTTCCTCTGTTTTAATATGACATGTTCCAGACTGATTTCTGACATTACTAATAATGCTGTAACTCGTAAAGCATCTATAAGCATTATGGTCCACAAAGGATCTTCTGCATTATTATGTTATGTTTGTTGTTAGAAAGCCGATCTTGAAGATAGGCTCTTCTAATTTAGGTCAATTTGGTGAACAAACAAGTTTCTATAGAGTAGGCAATTAGGCAAACACAGGTGATGTAGTTCACCTGGTGAGATCAGCTGAAGCCTTACACTAAAGTGAGCCTGGTTCAGTTTCAGTTAAGTGAGTCTTGGCGGCTGAACTCTGAGTCAGAATTGGGGTCCGGGAGGTCATGGTTATCCTGGAGATCGGGTTCAAGATCGGGATCATTTTCGTCATTGCTTTCTGCGCTGTAGTCGACTTCCTCCAGGAATGCTGGCTCATCCTCTTCCAACACGTATGTGGTGGGACTGCAGGAAACACACACACACACACGGCTGTCAGGTATTACATGTCAGCTAAGCATATAAGTGAGATCAAATTTTCTGATAGAAACACATATAACAGAACACTTTATTCCCACAAGTCAAAAACAGCCTACCTCATTTCTATTAACACCACTTTAAGAGATTTTTTAAGAGATTTTTATTTGATCTGCAAGTGATGTTTGGAAGGCTTTTGCCCCTCAATGCCTCGATGTTGGGTGTTACTGTTAATAAGGCGTTCTGGGTAATTGCTAGGTGCATGGTTTCCAGTCGCATTGTTCTCACACCACTTGACTAACGAACTTCCATCTGCACTAACAGAGCAATCACATCAGCATTAGTTGTAAATGAACCAAACCTGCCAAGTGTAAACATGCCCTAAGTAGAGGTTGACCGAAATGGGTTTTTCACTGGCCGATGCCGATATTTAGAAATCAGGGCAGCCGATGGCCGATATATGATGCCGATTTTTTGCGCCGATATGTTTGGCCGATTTTCTTTTTTTTCCCCATTCATCTCATAAAAGTGAGTTTGGGCAAATGATTATTGCAGGGTACAAGATAGTAATAGTAGTAGTAGCCCAATTTAGAGTAATAATACATGGCTCAAAACTTAAGCACCTTCTCAAAACAGTTCTGAAGCATGCTTTTTGTTTATGTATGCTGACAGATACCAGTGTTTCCCACAGACTTGCAAATGCAAATTAATTCTCTGCCAGCAGGAGGCGGTGTTGGAGCGGGAAATATAGCGGTTTCCTCGGTAACGTCTGTAATCAAATAAGCACTGCGCTCACAAACTCTACTTTATCAGGCATTACAGGAAAGACGAAATGAGAATGACATCAAAGCTTTTCCTGAAGACAGTCGGTTCTTTTCAAAGATACATTCATATAAAAACACCCGCGCTGCATTTTAATTTTCAAACGTGAAGCGCTCATTTTATTCAATGAAGTATAAGCCTTTTGGATAAATCTATTTTGTGGCGTTTGGTGGGGGGGGGGGGGACGGGGGGGTCAGTTTGGATATTGTGGACGAGCCGCCACAATAAACTCAATGTATAGAAAAAATGGCATGCATAAGTCAAATGGCCATAGTGATAACAAAAATAAAAGATTCCATACATATTGCACTGCCTGCTGCTCATAACTGCTTAAGAGTGTGCTGGCCATGAGCGATGACATAATGGAGGCTATTGTCGGACCCACAGACACATTTCATGAGGAAAGTTAATGTGCACGTTGTAATCAGCCCAGAAGTTTTGTCCGAATTGAACGTGTTTCTACTTTCACATGCAAATGACTTATTGCACTTATGAATATGATAACTTTCCAGCATCAATTCCAGTACGGTAAAACGTAATTCCGCTTTCGAAACAGTCTGTTTTGCCCTGCCATTAGCTGAGGCTGTGTGTGAACAAGCCGCGGCTGCAGAGTGAGCTGCTCCGTCTCACGCAACCTCAGAGGGAGTTCCGCAACAACGCTTAGCTTGCCCGCAGGTGCGCCTGCCTATAAATCGGCCTAATTTGCAGCACAATCGGCCGATGCCGATTAATTAAAAAAATGCCAAAAATCGGCCGATTAATCGGCCGGCTGATCAATCGGTCAATCTCTAGCCCTAAGCTTTGCTTGGATGAGAAGATGTTAAAAGTGAAATTGGCAGTGTGAATCAGTGCATGGCATCAGCATTAGCATAGCATTTTAGACTTTTTTTGTGGTGTTTTTGACTTTATTGTAATAGGACATATTGCGATATAAACAGATATAAACAGGAAGCAAAATGGTGGAGAGAGGGGGATGTGATCGGGAAGGGTCCTTGAGTCGGGTTGTCCGAAGCGCAACCGCACTACATGTCGGAGAGCTGCGCATGAGAATATCGGCTCTGACACATCTTAAGATATTTATAGAAGTCACTGAGCTCAATCATGCATGAGAAACAATGTATTAATGTACTTATGGATTGTGTGTAAGCAGGGGTGTGTGATATCATGATTTTTGATCCTGGACGATCTGCTTTTAAAGATCAGTTGCAGTTCTGGTGCCTCTTAATATACTGTACAACACGACATACGTTCACACCAAATGTTAACTCAGCGGGACACTACACATATTCGCAATCACAAAAGTACATTATTTGCATGTGCCTTAAAGCCTTCGAGGTTAAACATTTCATTTGCATGCTCTTCTGACATGCGCTTTTTTGAGCGCGTACACCTGAAGCGCACACACACTAAAAAAAGCCTGTCACACACCGCTTGATTACTGGACGTTAAGAGAGTTATATTTCACATCTGATTGCGCTAATACTGTCAAAAACACAACATATATTTACATATAACACAATTGGTTATGTCTAAAGTGAAAGTAAACCGTTGAGAGAAGAACCGACGCGATGCCTGTATTAGATACGTGCAGGTCTTAAAGGGGTCATATGATGCAATTTCAAGTTTTCCTTTCACTTTTGAGTGTTACAAGCTGTTTGTGAATAGATAAGATCCCAAAAGTTGCAAAGACTAAAGAGATATACTTTATAAAAGTCAAGACTTCTCCACGCCCTCCTAAAACGCCTCGTTCTAACACGCCCCCACATGTCTACGTCAAGATGTGGGAAGATCTGCATAACGCCGCCCAAATGTTAATGCAAAGAAAGAAGGCGTAACTTTTTTTTCTCGCTGTAGTATTGTTGTTGCTGTCGTGAAGGCGCTGTGTGTTTCGTTGTGAAAGCGAAAACTACTTAGTTTGGCCTTCCAATAGAGGACACAACTACAAATCAGTGGTAAAGTTTTATTTACATCACTGTTCCTGAACAGTTCAAACCAAATATTCAGATGTGTGCAATGCATTTTACAGAGGACGAGGACTGTTTCCTGGGAGAGTAGCCTACAATGCCGGCTGTTCTGACTCAAAGACTGTTAGTACGTTTTTCATATTTAAAGGATTTACCACTGACGATTCAAACACGAGTTTTTTGAGCAGTGTAGAGTAGCGCTTGTTGTTTGTCGTTTCACAAAAGCAGACATGGTTTTATGTTTACACAGCACGATGCAATGCAATGCGTAAAAAGACAGTATAAGTCTTATAATCAGTAATTATGTCACCAATGGATGCAACAAATGCCTCGTTCATAATGGCTTTTAATGTTTTTGTCTTGTCGTGCCGGTATGGTAGGGTAGTATGGTAGGGGTGAAAAAGTAGGTCACATGCTTGAGGTATTAGGCCAATCACAACGCATTTGATAGCTGGCCAATCAGAGCAAACCTCGCTATTTTCAGAACGATGATCTTTGTAAAAATCAGACGCGGTTCAGAAAGGCGGGCATAGAGGAGAAACAATAATGTACAGTATCTTAAACCACAATAAAACATTCATTACACCAAATACACAAAAATATGTTCTTTTTTAGCAGCGTCATATGCCCCCTTTAAATGGACAGAAGACTATAGTACTAAAATGCTGCCGATTGTCATTAAAAAGGGATAGTTCACCCAAAAATGAAAATTCTGTCATGATTTACTCACTCTCATGTTGTCCCAAAACTGCATTAATTTCTTTCTTGTGCTGAACACAAAAGGAGTATTGAGATGTGGGTAACTAACATTTGCTGGTCCCATTGACTTTGATTAGTGGTAGGAAAACAGAACTTGGAGTCCCTGGGGACAGAAAACTGATTGGTTTCAATGTCTTCCAAATAAATTTGATGTTCAACGAAGAAATAACCTCTTTTAGGTTAAATATTTAAACACAATTTCATTTTTGGCTGAACTATCCCGTAATTTTAATAACCCAAAAAAAAACACAAAGAGAAAAATCACTCACTGCTCTTGACTGAAGAACTTTAATACAGTTGCTTTAAGAATCAATGTATAATTTCTACAGTGAATTGTATAAAGTGTTTAATTTTATACTTGAATTTCTTGAATGCTACTGTACCTGAAAAATAAAGCACTGTTTGTTTCCACTGTCTGTGTATCTTGTTCTTATTTTTTAATAACAAAGATAAAAAAATTACAGATTTTTTTCTTCGCCCACTTTGGCCTAAATATCTTCCATTGTTTTTTATTTTATATTTTGTTACCTTATAAGGCTTTGTTTTTAAAATAGGGAAATTAGCTTAGCTGTACTGCTCAGACAACTTGCAAAATAGTAAAAGTAAAAAAATTAAATAAAATTGTGAATCGTCATTTTCCTGAAAAAAAAGTGATATATTTTTGCCATATTGCCCACCCCTAATATTTAGCAATGCTAAGCATAAGAAAATGCTATTTGTGTTCAAGCTAGTTTTCCAAGGATAAAAGACATAATAAATTAATTCATGCATTTAGAATCATTATGTATTTTATGTTTAATTAGACGATTCTTTCCGTTATTAAGCTCAGGACTCTGTGGTGGCCAATGCATACGTGAAAATGATTCCTCATTCTCACTGAACCACTATTTCAGAGTTTGAGTCCAATGAATCTTGACATTGTCATCCTGGAAGATTCTTCAGATCCTAGAGTCTTCAGTTTTTCTTATTTAAATCCAAATTGCAGGCAGTGTATACAGGCTGTGTATAATGCATAAAAATGGCAAATTTACCCGATATTCACAGATTTCCCATGACTGTTTGCTAGATTGTAAACCGAGCCCACCGCTAAGTCTCTATGATATTCTTTCCTCTAGAAATAACTCAGGACCCCCATTCAATGCAAGTCTATGGGATTTCCCACCTCCCATCATTCATGCCTGTAGCACAAACGCTGAGGGACGAGTTACGAGCCACAGTTTGATACTTTAGGTTAAAGGGTTGTTCAAATCTCTAACCCGAATTTTGAGCTATAATAAATGACTGGTCAATACAACAAAACCGACAAACGACTCCTGCAGGTTAGTGGTTGTAAATCTCATGTGGCGGCACAGGAGGCATTTCTCTGCATGCCTCTCTCTCCTAACGCAATAACCTTACTAAGAGTGATGATGGTTTTATGGCTCTCTTGTTAAGCAGTTAAATGGGTTAATGTGTGGTCTGGTGGTTTGGCTGGTTTTAGTGGGTTTTTAATGGTTTTAATGGTGTGAGGGGAAGAAACTGGATCCGAGCGAGACGGGCCGAGGGGAGGGGGGGCAGACTCAAAGTGGATTAGCGGGCGTTTTGATCAGGTGATTAGATGACTATAATGAGCAGAGTGCTTCTCTCTTCACTCAAGTGCGCTGAGCCCCATGTGACCGACATCTCCTCAAGTGGTGCCGGCCATTAGAAGAGGCCTGCAAGATCGTGTGTGTGTGTTGTTATCCATTACAGAAATACACAAGCCGGGAGGGGCTCGAAGTACGTTCCCAAGAAGCTTCTAGACTCTCTGACATCATGGACATCATGGCTATTATTGCTCTGGACATTGCAGGCTCCGAGCTGCTTAATGTTGTATTGAGATTCGATATGGCAGCTGTTGCGTCCTTGGCGGTTTGTGCTGGTTCATGCGGCAGCCGGATAACAGGAGGACGTCCTGAGCTGGATACGGTCACTGTACTGGTGCGTGAGCGTTTACCTGGTGATGTTGGGGATGCTGCGGGTGTCTATCAGGTCGTTCTCCGTGTCCAGCAGATGGGAGTTGTGGTTGTGGAGCTCTAATGGGGACGTGAAGCGTCTTAGCCTGAGCAGAGCCAAACAAAACTGAGCACCCATTTCCTCCAGCTCACTTGTACCGATCTGGAGCCCCTGCAAACACACATACACCTGTTACAAGCACTATTTTTGAAGGATTTGTTAGCAAAATGACATCTGAGTTACATTTAAACAGAGGACGTCTGTGATTTCAGACAGCATTGGGGTCTCTGAGTGTATATTGTCTGGATGCGAGACATGATGAATTATATAAATCAAATAGAATGTATTTACAATAATATCTTTAAATTCAATGTATATGCCAGGTTCAATGCATGTATTCTGCATGACCATATTTTAGATCCCGTAATCCTACAACATTCCTCAACTTAACAACTACCTTACAAATTAGTATTAAGAGTTTATTGAGGCAAAAGTCACAGTTAATAGTAAACTAACTATAGTAAACTAATTATAACTACAGTTTAATTTTATAATGTTTTTCGAAATTGAGATTTATCCATCATCTGAAAGTTGAATAAATAAGCTTTCCATTGATGTACGGTTTGTTAGGATCGGACAATATTTGGCCGAGATACAACTATTTGAAAATCTGGAATCTGAGGGTGCAAAAAAATCAAAATATTGAGAAAATCGCCTTTAAAGTTGTCCAAATGAAGTTCTTAGCAATGCATATTACTAATCAAAAATTAAGTTTTAATATATTTACAGTAGGAAATTTACAAAATATCTTCATGGAACATGATCTTTACTTAATATCATGATTTTTGGCATAAAAGAAAAATAAATTTTGACCCATACAATGTATTTTTGGATATTGCTACAAACATACCCCAGCGACTTAAGACTGCTTTTGTGCTCCAGGGACACAAATATAGAATTTTTTTGGTAACTGGGGTTATCATACACAAAACTAAAACTTACATTATTGCTATAAATAATTAAAACAACTCAAAAGACTAAAGAGAAACTAAAAACATTACTTAACCAAAAATAAACAGCCAAAATAAATAATCATTTCTGTAGGCAAGAAGCTATGTTCACATATTGGACTAAACTGATCAGTCTGTGAAACAAAATAAAACAGTCTGTGCACTACTCGGCTGATCTCTGATGCATATTGCACACCAAACTGAAAAGTGCGTTCTCAATCTAGCAGAATCGATGATTGGCAGGCTGTACACAACTTCCTCAAGCAAGGGTGGTTTTTATCAGTCTCCTTGCAAGCAAAGTCGTGTTTACAACGCACTGGGTCGATTCACTGAAAGCACTAATCACTGGATTTGCCAAAGTTTGTTATTAATGAAATGAAACCTTTGAAAGTTTCTTAAGAGTTTTGCTTGAGGTGCTTAGTAGCAAGTAAACTAGACACCCACAAGCTGATGTGTTTTCTGTCTGTGTAAACAGTACTTACTGTATTGCTATTGTGCTGATCACATTTTCTGTTGTTTTCCACACAGCTATTATAATTATTATTACTACTATTATTATTTTAACCTGCTGCTAAATGACATGAAAAAACAAATGAACTGTAAATGGCTGCTTGACATCAGTCAGATGGTCTCTTCCAATTTTAGGATTAGACTTTGTCATTTAGTTTTTGTTAAAAAATTACACTTAAATTAAAAATAATTAAAATGTTTAAAAGGGGGAGAAAGTACAAACGAACATGTACAATTTTAGCACCAAAATGTAACAGACTGTAAATAATGACATAGACAGAAAAAGTTACGAGCAGTTTCAGATTCAAACATGTAGTGGCCACATGAGGTATGCGCACACTGTTATAGAACGATAGAGTACAGTGTTTTTATTATTATTGTTTTTTTATGAGACGATGCATTAGCATAGCACTCATCTAGTTATATTCACATACTGGGCAGAAAGAAGCTTCCTTGAACTCAGAGACGCCATTATATGTGTACAGGACACTGTGAGTCAGTATTACAGAGCCGACTGCATCCTTCACACATGGACTATAGCACCATCTACTGTTCACATTCATTAGGAAAACCTGTCCTTTTAGATTCACTATTTCAACATTTAGTTAGTTAGAGAAACAAGCAGTGGTCATCACTTTTGATAATATTAATGCGTCAGTAAACTGGAAAACATCTGTTCGGCTCTTGCGAGTTTCTGTTGGTGTTTTGCTCAATGTGTGGCAATGTGATGCAAAATATCAAACGTGCAGCTACATTGAATGCCATTGTCATGTTACCTTACAAAATGCTAATGCTTCCTTTAAAAAAATATTTGAAAGGCTTAATTAAACAAGTTATGCCATACACTAAAATTGGCCCGTGCACTTTTGCATCCATTCCTTTTTCCTTTTTAACCATGATAAGGAAAACAAACAAACAAAAACAAAAAAGTTGTTGTATTTTTAAATGTTACACTGAATTCCAAAACTGAATTTAGAACTGTACGCACAATTATTTTTGTGCACTGCGCACAAAATAAACGCGTGTCTCAGACTTTTCACACCTTTATTAAAAAATGTAACAATATACAGATTAATAAAAAATATATTTTTGCTAGTTTTCTTTGGCCAAATAAGATATAATGTTTATCTTGCAATCTGGAATCAGTTTCATGACTCTGGAACCAGAGAGGGAACTTTATTTTAACACGATCATCTCATCCTGGTCACAGGGTGCTTATTCATTCATCAGTGTTTGAATTTGGTCACTATATAATTCCATTCGTGTTATTTCAGAGTTTCGACGACTTCACTGTTATTCTAAAGTGTAGAAATAAGACATAAAACATAAGTGTGGTCAAACTTTTTCCATCATTTCTCTGGTATTAGGGACGCCAAGATGATTTTGGACAGGCTATGTGAGTAGCCGAATAATAAAACGTGCCGCAGACGGCTCCGGGGGGAGGGTGAATAAAGGCCCCCTCTAGCCTCCATGTGTTTTTAAAGAAAAATATCCATATTTCGAAATGAATAGAACCTTCTCTCACTTCCACTGACTGTCATCCACTGAAGCAGTTCCGGCGGATGACGTAAGACGTCGGCGTTGCGTGATTAGTGACGAATGCGGAGAGAGAACAAAACAAAACGCCAGTCACGAATTAGAAGTACAAACCGAGGATTTGTAAAGAAAAATGTCAGAGGATTTCGATATAAGCCAAGAGGAGACTGGTTTTCTTTTGCTAAAGTAAGGAAACTTTGCTTCCTTTGCTCTTATAAACAAACTCGCGAGACTAGCATATCTCAGAGACACGCGCGCTGCGCATACGTGCTGCGTCATCCACCAGAACTGCTTCAGTGTATGACAGTCAACGGAAGTGAGAGAAAAGTGTTTATTACGTTTTGAATATGGATATTTTTCTAACAAAAACACATGGATTTGCTACAGGAGGCCTTTATTCATCCCCCAGGAGCCGTCTGCGGCACGTTTTATTATGAGTGCGCGAGCTTTATTTGACGACTTGTTGACTGTTCAACTGCAACACCCGCGGACTGCAATGATAGAGCTTGGAATAGCCAGGATATATATTTTTATATAACTCTGACTGGATTCGTCCTTAAGAAGAAAGTCATATGCACCTAGGATGCTTCGAGGGTGAGTACAAAAACAAGCTATTTTTCATCTTTGTGAACTAACCCTTTAAACACTAATCAATAAATAATGCAATCATATAAAAGACTTGCACTGCCCCTGGAATTTGAAAGTGATATTCATAACTGACCTGAAACTTCCGGCACTGACTCGGGGAACCGTCATTGAACCTGTATATGCCATTAAAAATACTTTCTCATGGCACACATGACGTCCAGATCCCTGTCTTTTATGCCGACTGTTGTTCCTCCCCTGCTCTGAACATGAAGAACTGGATAACACGACCAATATGATTTATAGCGTGGTGTGATTTTGTTCTTTATCTGTCATTGTCTTGGTAACCTCCTCGGTACCTAGTTTGAGTGACGCAGAACCTCTTTTTTTTTTCCCCTTTTTTTTTTTTTCTGGCCTGTTTCTTTAAATGCAAATGATCTGCCCCCGCCCCCTTTTCCAGAATAGAGCAATGCCATTACAGCTCGTACCTGCTAAAAAAAAATCTGTTTTGGTTCTGAATTAATCATTTTATCGCCTGAAATATTCGTTTTTAAAACCATATGATTTTAAACAGCGGAAATCCGTTTTTTCGTAGAGCACACATCCGAATCACACCTCACAGAATCGCTGCACAGCATGTGAGCACGTAACTAGTTCCTCTTCTCACACACGTTTACAGTAAAAACACACTAGTGTACAAAAACATTCCGGTTATTCTGGAAGGGTAAACGCTGGGATAAATCGCTTGTTTAGTTTAGAGCTGGGTGGGCAGCACAGCAAGATACGTCAATAATCAATAAATCCACTGCCTTTTTTCTCCTCTGAGTCTTAGGACTTCTCAATTGTTCTGTGCTTCGCTCTGCCGGCCAAAGACAGAACATTAGCATGTCTGCTCAAACGTGCCCGCCATGGCATTTAACACCGTGAACCGCTTGTGAATGATGTTGCCATGGGGGGGTGTGGAACGGCAGATTACTTGCTGTAAAATTATAATGAGATCCCTTTGCAACGCCACGGTAGGGGAGCAAAATCAGACGCGCTCGTTTATTCAGACGCTTGCAGAAAAAGGCTTACCCAAACAAAGTTACTGGGTTAATATTTTTCACATTTCATTGGTTGGTAGATGCACCGGGACCTGATTATATAGCACTTAAAACCTGGAAAAGTCAAATTTTCATGATATGCCACCTTTAAACCTTCTAATTATTCCTGATAAAAGAAAGGCTTAAAATTAAGTTTTTTTGTAAATAAGGAAACAAAACATGTTTCTGCTTCTCGAAAGAGCCCCCCCCTCACCTGTATTTGCCCGGCCAGCGCGCAACAGCGGCTCTCCCCTGTTGTAGCTGCCGCTGCACTCCCGACCCTCTCCACACCACCACTCGCGCCGTGCCCTCTTTGGAGCGTGCGACACAACACTGCAGCTGGCAGACCTGAACACTGGACCATCTGAGCGCAGCTTAGGCAATTCTAAAACACCTGAAGCACAATGACATCTTCAACTTCAGCTAATTACTTGACACAAGATCAACACGATATTGAGATTCTTTTCAGGTTTGTCGATCTATTATATTTATTTTTTATGTTTTTTACACATCATTTTCTCTATCTCTTGAGCCTTAGAATAAACAAATGGGTTATGTGCTGTACTTTTAAAATAGAATCACCCAGACATGAAATTTCTGTCATTTACTCCCCCCCCCCCCCGTCCCCCATCCATTCCATATCCCTTATGACGCGTCCGTCTGTGAAATAGATTTTGAAAATGCTTAAGCCTGTGTTTTGTCTGTTTAATATGACCAAAAGGTTAAACTCCAAAATGACCAAAAAAGTCAAGTCACCATTATTTCAATAGCGCTTTAAACATATCAAATTGTCCCAAAGCAGCTTCACAAAAACAAACAGGAACAAAGCAGAATCATTTATGAAAACTCAACTATGGAGACAATAGCTCTAAAAAGACAATAGTGTCATTATTTAGCTCAAGTCAGGTCAGTGTTGGTTCAATTCAGTCAGGGCTGCATGATAAATCATATTTCATCGTGACAACGTGTCTGCTCTCCTCGATTATTAAACATAATCATCTGCGACATTTGCCTTATATTTGCGATATTTGCATATTTGCGTTATCTTGCATTAGCCTCCACAAGCTTTCATGGTTGCAGATGCCAGATGTTAAGAGCTTAAAATCCCCCAATCAGATATTTTCCACCCAGTGGTTTACTTAATCTTCCCCAACCTGGCAACCTTGCACACTAGCTCTCTCTACATTAAAGAAAAATGCACTGATGAGCTGAAAACACCAGCAAACATGAAAGTTGGAGTTTAGTCATTACTATTGAGATATTCTGCTCAAATAAAAGTGAAATACTGCCAGTCTGTTTTCTTTTACACGGTCATTTGGACTGTTTGCAGGTATAAAGGTATCATGAATCTTCATTTGGGTTTTGTGTTACACAAGCATTTCCATTCACAAATTTCAATTTTTTTGGTAACCAGTTCCTTTAATATGTAAACTTATATGGGCATGATGTGTAGACGAGCCATTTTTTGAAGGTTCGCTTTCATAAATCATCTGGATGGACTGAGAACGATTTTGTATATTGTAAATGTAAGATTACGTCTACATAATACAGAATTGGTTAGCATATAAAAGCATGTTACCCTGTATCCAAGGTCCTCGTGTAGCTCACAGGTGCTGGTGTTGACATTGGTCTGCCACACCGTCTCCTTAATACTACAGCCGTACATGAAAACGTTTTTCTTCCGTGAATGGCCGTGATAGTCGCAGAACACCTAAACACACACAGTTAAGAGACTAACGCACTGCTGGTGTCATTAAACCATTCTCTCATATCCAGCGTGATGCTCTCTCACCAGAGGAGTTCTTCCTGTAGCTCTGAGGTACTGCAGGAGACTCTTGGCGTGGTAGATGGTGGGGTGCAGCTCGGCATTGGGGCTCTGCCACTGTCTGTTCAGATCCTCCCCACTCAGAGAACAACGATGACTGCAGAGTGAAAAAGAAGATTGGAAATATGTGATTACAGATAAAGCGTGTGAAGAATGCTTGATTCAAATTTGTTACACATAAACGTTTAAGGCTACAACATGGCCATAACATTGTTTTCAGAAGTTGCATCTGAAGTGGCATTTAATTAAAATTAGTTAATAATTTTAACAAGCCATTTTTTCCCCATAAATAATTGCATCTTAAATTGACAGTCTTAGACATTATATAGTGATAAAATATTAAACCCATTATTTGGAAGTGATAAATGTAAGGGTAAATACTTTAATCAGTATCATCAACACTACCAAAAACTTCCATTGCAGAACCAAAACAGAACGTGGAGGTGATTTTTTTGTTGACATACTTTCCATTGATGACGCCATCAGGGTTGAGCATGGGGATGATTTTGAAGATGTAGCTCTCTCGTATACTTTGGGCTTGAGGCCTGCAGCTCATGAGAAACTCTAGAGTGCCCTTCATCACCCAGCTAGAGTTAGTCTCTCCAGGATGCACCCGCGCAGACAGAAACACCACTGGACGGCTTTCTACAAACATTCACATTACAGTATAGCTAAGTGTGCCACACCTATTCACAGAGGCTGAAATGACAATCTCATTATTGACAGTTTGCATAAAACAATGGATGGGAGAGTGCCTGAGTGAGCGAATGCGTAGGTGCATGCAAGAATCCATGGGAGAGTGCTTGAATGAGCGCATGCACGAATGCATGGGAGAGTGCTTGAATGAGCGCATGCGCAGGTGCATGCAAGAACGCATGGGAGAGTGCTCGAATGAGTCTATGCACAGGTGCACTTAAGAACGCATGAGAGAGTGCTTGAATGAGCGTATGCGCAGGTGCATGCAAGAACACATGAGAGAGTGCTTGAATGAGCGTATGCGCAGGTGCATGCAAGAATGCATGGGAGAGTTGTTGAATAAGTCTATGCGCAGGTGCATGCAAGAACGCATGGGAGAGTGTCTACCTGAGCGCAGGCACAGATGCATGCATGAATGTATGAGAGAGTGCATGAGAAAGTGTGTGTGAATGCATTCATGGTAGAGTGTACGCTAGAATACATGTTTGAGTGTTGAGAGGCTGAAATGACAATAGCACTAGGAACCCTGTGGATTAAAGAATATGTGAACGAGTATGAAAGAATTCACAGGAACATGCATGTGAGAGTGCATAAAAAATGCATTTGAGAGTTTATGAAAAAGTGCATGGCAGCGTGCTTGAGAATGTGCATGTGACAGTGTGTGCATAACAGTGTTCATGAGAAAGTGTGTGCTTGGAAGTGCATGCAAGAGTGGATAGGAGAGTGTACTTTAGAAAATGCATTCGAGCATGTCCGAGAAAGGGCATGAGAACATATGTAAGTGTTGACACATGAGAATATACATATGATAGTGTTCATGAGAGTGAATGCAATTAAGAGGGCATGCTGTTTCTTACTCAATGAACTGATAAGCTATACCGCTATGGCTGTAAGTTTATCAGAGATGTTCTTGTGTGCGTGATACATACTGAACTGGCTGATGTGGTCATTGCTGGAGGATTCTGGCATGGCTGTGATGGTGAGCAGGGGACAGCTGTTTCCTCCCAGCGTTTCACACAGATCATCCTGTCTGTAGTAGATCTGAGCAGTACGCAAAGCACTCAACTTCTGCAGATGCATCTAAACGGAAAATCAAAAATCAAATGGAATCCTACATTGCATCCTACTATACAGCATGCAAGATTAGGGTGATGATAATATCATGGTATATAAAAAAATGGCATATGCACTCTGATGGTATCCATTTTCTGAAGTATGCTTACTGGGTTAGCATTGCCATACTAAACGAGCTGTGCACAAAATCACTAGTCCACAGCTCCAACAGTAATACTAAATATTAAGGTAAAAAATGGCTACAGTACATCATAGTATATAATAAACAGTCTATATAGGACACAGCTCTATGCACCCAAACTGGTATACTAATAGGCTTTTAGTTAAGATGCATTCAGGTATTGCTGCACATCAGATGCATCAATTTAGGGAGGGTACATTTGTATAGTACCTTCAGCATTGAGTAGGTGTATGGGTAATGGTAGGCAAAGTAGCAAACATCATCTTTATGCTGAAAGGTCACAGTGAAGGTCAAGGTGAAGTACGATTTGCCCTTTTGACCCCCGGCTGCAATGGAGCTTCGTGAGAAATGATTTCTGGGTAGATAGGAATAGAGGTTCATTTGAATTTTTTAAAATCTTAACTGTATTTCCAATGCATGATAACCCCCAAATCAATTTATTTTTAAAGACTAAAATATAATAGTAATGGGCAATCAGACAACATGGAAATGATGGTTCTTACTTGTAGTAACAGATGTCCGCTCCCGTTCTAACCCAATGGGGGCTGCCGTTGATGGCGTCCTGTACAGAGTACATGAGCACTTGCATACCTGTCACACCAGAGAAAGAAATCAGAAATCTGACAAACACACTCTCTGAAGTTGAAGTTGGTTAGAAATGGGCTGACCAAGAATACGGATACGAATACGGTACAGCACCTAAACATGCTCTATGTAAATACGTGCACACAATGGCTTTTAGCTCTAGCACTATTCATAACACTTAGTACTTTAGAACTAGGTTACTTGATAATCCAGGTATGTGTTTGTGCACTTGAGTCGAGTTTGTTTCTGAACTAACGCTTGAAATGACCCACCATAATTGAATTGGCTGTTGGACTTCTCACAGTTGATTATGTTGAATCGATAACGAACTCCAGGACGCATATTGCCCACCTCGAAATAGAACCACTGGTGATAGTGATTACTATTGATATCTGAGTTCAAGATCAAGTCATACTCAAACCTGCAGACAGAAACAGGCAATACACAGAAATGAAGTAACGGCTTCATTTCATGAAAAGCACATTTATACAACAAAAAAGGCACATACAAATAATTTTGCACATACTTTCTGACTTGTACTGCTTTCCGTAGGTTTCCAGACTCAAACTTAGAGTTGAACTTCAGAGACTCGCCGTTGTCAATGACTGGACAACTGAAAGAACATTTTTATATCGAAGATTCAAGCGTTTTGAATAACTCAGAAAAACAAAAGACATTAGCCTGGGTGTGTCTGAAACTATAAATATATGTATTTTTCCCGCCCCCTTTTTTAATTCATACTTCTATTCCTATCTAAAAAAAAAAAAAAACTGAAAAGTGGCATTACTGTCAACAGTTAGTGTTTGGCCTGATATATACCTGAGGATATGATTAATTAGTATTGTTTCACATTGTGCAAAATGCAGCTCCATGATAGCAAATGGGTGTTCATTCCAAACAAAAAAGTAAATAAATAGTAAAAAATAAATGAAAAACACAAACATGTAAATAAAAATAATAAAAACTACAACACTTATTAATATTATTATTTTAAAATATAATTTTGTTTCACATGACTATAAAAATCTAAAATTCGTACATTAAAAAAAATGATCTTACCTATATTTCATAAACTACCTTTCATTACTTTTATTTGATTAATATTGATTTTTGAATCAGTTTTCCATAACAAAAAATGTGTAATGTTGTAATGTAAATGTGTTGTTGTTACAAAATTATATATTTTAGAAAACTGCAATAAAAATACTTGCCTACCCCTAATGTTAGTTTTTTTAAATTAAATATTTGCTTGGTTATGTCTAAGCCCACTTGAATTTGTTTAGCTCATCCTAGCAGGACAGTTTACTTCTGTTTCAGACACTCCTCTCATGCACACTGACCTCTGATTGTCCAAGTCATATACGACTTTATCGAGGATGTCACTGGAATGAATGAGCCTCTCAATGTCCTGGAAAATCTTCGCTCTGTTGAAAAGGAATGTCTTAAGTGAAAAAAAAAATTCCGTCGTTTTGTCAACTTACTTTCAACCATGGAGCACAAAATGAGATATTCCGATAAACCTTCTTTTCCATACAAACCAGGAGCTGTCTATAACTTACTTAATTTGGTCTGATCGTCACACAAAACTCTTCAGAAGATTGGGAATATAGTGATGGGGACAACTTTGATGCTTTTATGGTGTTTTTTAAACTTGACAACCCCTGGCTTTTGTTGTATAGAAAAAGAGCAGTGTGAACATTCTGCTGAACATCTCCTTTTGTGTTCCACAGAAGAAAAAAAAACATCATACAGGTTTGTACTTATGGCCTAAACTGCTTAATAGACTTTAATAATAAGACAAATAGTTTTCCCACAATAACAAAAAATTAGAATAAGCTGAATATGTACCACTCACGATGTACGGTAGATGAGTTTGTTTCTTCATCAGATTTGGAGAAATGTAGCATTGCATCACTTGCTCACCAATAGATGCTCTGCAGTGAATGGGTGCCATCAGAATGAGACTCCAAACAGCTGATAAAAACAACACAATAATCCACAAGTAATCCACACCACTCCAGTCCATCAGTTAACATCTTGTTAATGTAAAGGCGGGCAATGCTGCTAAAAATAAATTAAATCATCATAATATTTGTTTTAACTTTAAAACTGTCCTGCAGCCAAAATTGAGTCCTATCATAATAGGAATCTCTATCCACTTCCTCCAGTGAAAAGTCCATCCTCTGTTGTCCTTTTACATCAAAATTCACTGACATACAGGTGCATCTCAATAAATTAGAATGTCGTGGAAAAGTTCATTTATTTCAGTAATTCAACTCAAAATGTGAAACTTGTGTATTAAATAAATTCAATTCACACATACTGAAGTAGTTTAAGTCTTTGGTTCCTTTTAATTGTGATGATTTTGGCTCACATTTACAAAAACCCACCAATTCACTATCTCAACAAATTATATGGTGACAGGCCAATCAGCTAATCAACTCAAAACATTTGCAAAGGTTTCCTGAGCCTTCAAAATCTCATTTTGGTTCACTAGGCTACACAATCATTGGGAAGATTGCTGATCTGACAGTTGTCCAGAAGATAGTCATTGACACCTTTCACAAGGAGGGTAAGCACAAACATTCATTGCCAAAGAAGCTGGCTGTTCACAAAGTGCTGTATCCAAGCATATTCATAGAAAGTTGATTGGAAGGAAAAGTGTGGAAGAAAAGATGCACAACCAACCGAGAGAACCGCAGCCTTATGATTATTGTCAAGCAAAATCGATTCAAGAATTTGATTTAACTTCACAAGGAATGGACTGAGGCTCAAGAGCCACCACACACAGACGTGTCAAGGAATGTGGCTACAGTTGTCGTATTCCTCTTGTTAAGCCACTCCTGAACCAGCGTCAGACAACGTCAGAGGCGTCTTACCTAGGCTAAGCAGAAGAAGAACTGGACTGTTGCCAAGTCCTCTTTTTAGATGAGAGCAAGTCTTGTATTTCATTTGGAAACCAAGGTCCTATAGTCTGGAGGAAGGGTGGAGAAGCTCAAAGCCCAAGTCGCTTGAAGTCCAGTGTTAAGTTTCCAAAGTCTGTGATGATTTGGGGTGCAATGTCACCTGCTGGTGTTGGTCCATTGGGTTTTTTGAAAACCAACGTCACTGCACCCTTTTACCTAGAAATTTTGGAGCACTTCTTGCTTCCTTCTCCTGACCAGCTTTTTGAAGATGCTGATTTACTTTTCCAGCAGGATTTGGCACCTGCCCACACTGCCAAAAGCACCTAAAGTTGGTTAAATGACCATGGTGTTTGGTGTGCTTGACTGGCCAGCAAACACACCAGACCTGAAACCCATAGAGAATCTATGTGGTATTGTCAAGAGGAAAATGAGAAAAAAAATGCAGATGAGCTGAAGTCCACTGTCAAAGAAACCTGGCCTTCCACACCACCTCAGCTGTGCCACAAACTGATCACCTCCATGCCACGCCGAATTGATGCAGCAATTAAAGCAAAAAGAGCCCCTACCAATTATTGAGTACATGTACAGTAATGACCATGACTTCCCATGCCAACAATTCACGAAAATGTTTTTTGATATTGGTTGTTGAGTATTCTAATTTGTTGAGATAGTGATTGGTGGGTTTTTGTGAAATGTGAGACAAAATCATCACAATTAAAAAAACCAAAAACTTAAACTACTTCAGTCTATGTGCACTGAATTAATTTAATACACGAGTTTCACAATTTGATTTCAATTACTGAAATAAATGAACTTTTCCAAAACATTCTAATTTATTGAGATGCACCGTATTTATTCAGAACTGTTTTGCACGTTTTGGCTTGTGCTTGATCTGAGCATATTTCTCTCCAGATTCAGATAAGACTACTTTTTCACTGGAGAAAGCAACATTATGGATAGAGGACTCATATTTTTGCCACAAGTAAGGGTTTGAGTAAAAAACACACAGCTTTTCACTTCACAAGTAATTAACTGATGGACTGTAGTGTTGTGGATTATTGTGTTGTTTTTATCAGCTGTTTGGACTCTCATTCTGACGGCACCCATTCACTGCAGAGGATCCATTGGTGAGCAAGTGATGTAATGCTACATTTCTCCAAATCTGATAAAAAGAAACAAACTCTTGGATGGCCTGAGGACGAGTACATTCTCAGCAAATTTTCAGTTTTATGTGAACTATTCCTTTAACATTTCAAGTACAGTATCTCACTGCAAAAAGGTAGTAAACCATTTGTGTAGTACCTCTGCACACCATAAACCCTCTCTAGAATGGGCTCGCGGAGGTTGAGAGCCAGATGCCCAAAGTAATCTGGGTAAGCCACTTCTGTGTAGGCGGGTACTGAGCGGGTGTTCTTCACCATCTCCAAGTAAAGGTCAGGGTCGTGCAGCGGCAGCAGTGCTGCTGTGTCTGGCACTTCCAGCACCGCTTGCTCCCTGCCCTCCTCCTGAGGCCCATCCACAGAGTCTCCATTCATGCCAGCATCTAGAACCAGGCGGCCCAAACTACAGACCAGATCGGGGTCCGCTGTGCCCTCTGGCCTTTTTGATATGGAAATGCTGTCCAGCTCCAGAGGTGATTCATCTGACTTGGGCGTCAGAAGGTCCTCTCGCAGCGGACGTCTGTTTTGAGGCCCCAAGGAGCTCGGCGTGGTGGAAATGATGATGGGACGATGAAGCTCTGAGTTAATGCTTGATGGAGGGATGATGGATCTGGGGCTTTCAAAGTCATCCTCCTGAGAACAAAACAGAAAGTGATCATCCTTGATGATTAAGAGAGTGACAGTCACGTTACAAAAGTTAAGCTATTATTTAGGACAAGTATTTTTGTGTCTGCTATTTTGCAATCAATGGCATTTTTATTGCCTTATTATCATTTAATCAGAAGTGTCCTCACCTCAAAATTCTCGCTGAATTCCCGACAGAAATACTCGTAGGCTCTGAGCTCATCGAACGGACGTGTATTCACCTGTATGGGCCGCAGTTTTCTGATATCTGTCTCTATGTCATCATCATTCTGCAATGCATAACAAACATCAATTATAAAATCAGTTTTTTGATTGCTCTTTTACAAATAATCTGAACCACATTTAGGCCTATGAGTAGAAACAGCAGATCATTGTATAGGACTGTGTAAATGCTGAGTGATAGAACACCATCCTGTGGGAACATATGCTTTTAATATTTTCAGTCTTTAATCTTCTCATACTGTGCAACATAGAGTCATAGTTTCATATGCAAGGCTGAACTACATCCTATGTTTCTGATAAGAACTGATAAACAAGTACATGGTGCACCCGGGAACTGGGACGCATGCCAATGCTTGAGCAGGCAGAGAGGGAAAAATACGCAGTTGTGATTTCTGTGTTCTTGGCCACTTCTCCTCTTCTCATGTGACACTTGACTAGTAAAGCGACATTAATAAAAGACTCTTCACCACCACCCCGGACTCCCTGTCTCTTCATTCAGGATCCAACAGTCTCATCAAATCTGGGTTAAAGAATTAGTTAGCAACAGACCGGTATATCTTCCAAACAATGAGCTGGCTGATATTTGGTCATTTAAAAATTATTATAATCGGCCGATAAATAAATTTAAGATAAATTGAAATATGAAAAGAAAACTAATAAAAATGACAAGTTTTTAATTAATTAGTCAAATTAATTACTTTAAATTACTTCAACTAAAATTAACATGAAAACAGAAAAATAAAATATACAACGAAAGCTAATTCAAATATAAGAATACTATACACTGTATTGTACTGTATTCACAAAAAGCCTAAAAGTTCTTACAGAAAATTATAACATTAAATTATATTATTAAGCTATTCAAATTGTATTAATTCATTAATCAAATGGGTGAGAGAAGTATACATCATTTTTCTTATATTATTTTAATAATTTTAAAATAAAGAGGGATCATTAAAATTTTATTTAGTCACATTAGCTAATAATTAATATTATTTAGTATTTCTGACTAAGCTACTTCACAGATGGTCCATCCCTCCACAAAGATGAGCATAAAAATGATATATAAATTTGTATTATAAGCATCAATTATTATCAATGTAATACTGAGAGCTTTTCCAAGCGTTGCAATATTCTAGTGATAAAGCACTCCAAACCGTCTTCACACATTTGTATCACTCCGCTTCAGTATTTCCAACAGAACTTTCATGGCGTACGCACCAAATCCATATAATTTTATAAATAATCTGTTTTTGTGTCCGGAATGTTGTAGTTTTAAGATTTTTATGACGAGAATGTACTTGTAGGACTTCAAATATTCGTTTTATATAAAGAGACCGTCGCTTTGAAATATTTTTTAGTTACTATTCCACCATTAAATGGCGACAAGAGACTGTTTTTATGAGTGAGTCAGCAGTAAAGACTTTTGTATTGAAAGAGACTGAAACAGGGTTGTAAACAAGGAAGTTATTTTTACTTTCTACAACCTTTAGACACGTAACAAACACACTGAGCAGCGCTGTCATCAGAAATCACCCTTAACAGATGAAAGACAGTACGACAAAGATAATGCTTTCCTCAGCAGACATTCAAACTCGTGTTTTATTGTGAATATGAGATTGAGCTGAAGACTGAATGCTGGATCAGATGCAGGTAATCACACTCGCTCAGTCAATCTCTCTCTCATAATACTCGACTCCACATAATACAGAGAGCTTTTAATACAGTGATGCAACAAGCTTTCAATGAAGCAACTCAACGTTACTTCGTTACTAGTCCTAAAGTGATGTTTTCGAATTAGTAACGGATCTTGAGCTCAGCTGTTAAACTGAGATTTGAATCTGTGGCGGAAGGAAGTAGTTCTGCACAAAAGCGCGTTTTAAAAAGACACTCCGTTGTTGTTTTTCTTATGTATTTACACATTTGTGCCATCAAACTGTTGTATAAACGGCCTTTACCGCGGCCGCAATCACAGCCGTTCTGATATTACTCAAACATATCCTTTGAGATTCACCAATATAAAATCATTATATTGGCCATCAGTCATCCTGTCCTGTAGATGTTGGTCGGCTGACCACTAGAATTTTAGTGAAGTTTAATGAGATCATAATACCTGTGTTTTGTGACCGGTTTCGTCCTCCTCATATTCTGTGTCATTTTCTGTGTCGACCTCCGTGGCTTCACTCTCATCGCTCTCATCGACTACATCATCCACTAACACCGAAGACACAGAGATCCGTTACCACTGATGCTACTCACGTCAAACATCACTGACAACCAACATTTAATATCAGTTTCTAACACTGCATACAAAGAAGTGAGTGGGGACATGAAACAGAATTTGCAACCAATTTTACACATAAATAAGTGTGGTTTACCTCCAGGCGGCTGGTTGTACAGCTGCGCCACCGGTCCACCAGCTGGTATGTGTGGTAGCAGGTGGTGAAAGACACTTTTAATAGTAGGCAGTGGTAGGCGGTTCTTTGGAAAGCACTTCCTCATAATTAGGCTGGAGGTATTGACCAGTGGATCCAGCGTCCGGACAGGCAGGCACTCCTGACACACATCACAGTTATATCACTTTATACTGTATACTTCCATGAGAGTAAAAATGAAATACAATTTTATCCAACACTTTCATACAGTGGATGTGTTATAAAGGATCCTCATCCCATTGGCGTCTATGAAGGCCTTCCTGCCAAGCTTAATGTTAGTGAGGTTTTTGATGCATCCCAGAATGCTCTTGCGGATGACCACATGGCGGTGGCGTGTATCATTGCGGTGCCAATCTTGGTAGATTGCGAGTAGCGTGGGAAGGTATCCTCTGTCCACTGCCCGACGGGCATTCATTCCTGAAGAGCACACGCACAAGAGAGCTGTGATAGACGTCACTAACCGAGCTGCAACAACAGCTGCATATATACTGTACCGTTCAAAAATGCTGGGGGTCGGTAAGGTTTTTTTTGTTTTTGCTCTATATTTAAACATATTTTAAAATGTTATTATTTCTGTGATCAAAGCTGAATTTTCAGCATCATTACTCCAGCCTTCAGTGTCACATGATCTTTAGAAATCATTCTGATATGATGATTTGCTGCTCAAGAAACATTTCTGATTATCTTGAAACAGTTGTACCGCTTCATATTTTTGTGGAAACCGTGATACAGTTTATTTCAGGATTTTTTTGATGAATAGAATGTTTAAAAAAAATCAGAAATCATGAATAGCAAATGTTCTTTTACAACTTGAAATCCTTTACTGTCAGTTTTGATCAATTTAATGTATTCTTGCTGATCAATATTAAATACTACCCAAACTATGTTAGAATATATACGTAATAGGTAATATACATATACTAATTAACTATTAATTCTGAAATAAATAAATCAAATATAATATTATAACTCATGAAGGTGTACAAAAAGGGGTTTTCCCCCCCCCCATTCTTACTTCTTGACAAATTACCGAAGGAGATAAAGGTTAAAAATATGCCCAATAATATAATAATAGGAATATTTCAAAAAAATCAACAGTAAAACAATAACATTTTTATTGTATGGACATTAAGACACAATTTTCATTCTAATTAAGCACTATTTCCATGTATATTTTCATTGCCATAATGTATCTTTATGATTGATTTGTATTTTTTTTTCATTTGTGCGCGTGTTATTACATTAATAAGAATAATGGGAATACATATAACAGTGCGTAAATTTAAAGTAGTACAACAAACTACCCTGATTTCATCACCATTACAATTTAAATAACACAATTTATATTTTTATGTCTTTCTTTGTATTTTGGTCATATTAACATGTTCTTGACAGGCTGTGTGAGAATCATCCACAAGCAGGCATCTTACCAGACTTCAGTAATGCCGCCAGTGTGTCCAAGGCCACCCTGTTTTGGAAAAGACCAAATGAATTAATCGAATCAATCAAACAAATAAAGAAAAAAAAAGTGAATCACATTTTTTGTCGTCACCAGTACCATTCTTGTAACAATTATATGTTTCTCAGACCTGGTAAACATGAACACACATGACATACTTCAGCAGAGTGGTGCTCTTTTTGCTGAAGGGTCCGATGATTTCGAACATGATCTCCAAAGCGCCACTCTTTCCCAGCGACACTGCATTTACCACTACAAGAAAAGACAATTTCACTAATGCCTCGCTGTAGTGATGCACTAAAGAAACGTGAACCTTATCGTAAATGCACTACAGAGTACATAAAGTGAGTGAACGTACAGTTGCTTGAGTAGACCCGAAGCACCTGAAGGCACGGCAGCAACAGCTTGTAGTTCTGCAGATTATGCTTCACTAGATTCAAAGTCACATTCAGAGCCCCGTTCAGACGCGCTTTTATGCCAAACTTCCTGTCTGAAGAGGAAGTGATGTCACTGGGAACTGTTCATTTGTCCACAGATTCAAACAGATAAAAAGATAAATCTATATTCACAAGAAAATGTTTGGATTGTACCAAATCTAGTGTTTGGCAAAGCTAAATCAAGTGTAGTTCTGGTGTCCTCGTACCTTTGAGGCCGACTTTGCCCAGTAGAGAGTGAATGTGAAGCATCAGTTCCTCATTGGCCGGAGGGTCTTTGCTGGAGCTCACCAGCAGCTGCAGCAGAACGGCTGTTCCTCCTTTAGACACAAACACCCCGGTCCTGCGGCCTCCACCTAAACAAGCACAGCAGCAAGATCACGCCTGCTTTCATATTTTCACATATCATTAGAATTTTATTTAAAGTTTTTATATTTTATGTCATTTGTATTATTTTTATATTTCTATTCAGCTTTATTTTATTTATTCACTTTAGTATAGTGGCATATAATACATGTTTAGTTTAGGTTGTCTTTTTTTTTAAAAGTTTAACCCGGAAAACGACCTAGAAAATCTAACAAAATCAATTTTTTGAAATGGAAAAATTTTTTGAACCGTTACCAAAAATACAAACAAAAAAAACCCCAAAAAAAAAACAAACAAAACCAAACAAGCAAACAGATAAATGTGTTTTTGTCGAGTATCATATTTAATACATCAGGCGTTTATGGCTCATATAGGATGATATAGTAAAAATAAAGGGCTCAGACTCGAGGTGGTTTTTTTCAGAGGCCCAAACTGAGCAAAATATACAATTCGGTGCAGTTGCTGATATTTATATGACCAAAAATTAAGAAATTCTGATAGCTTGTAATTTAAATCAATGCAATCTTTATAACAGTGTAACAGACTACTTGCGTTAAATGCATATAAATATCAGTTGTCAAAATATATCTCCCAATAATATGTCTTAGTAAGATGATATTCATATGCTTAGTTTTATGCTCAAAGCTCTATAGTTTTTAATGTGGGGCAAAACATTCAATGCAATGCTGATGACTGAGAAATAAAACAAATAAGTGACCCTCAAGAGCCTGATGATCATATTTTAAAAATGTTTTTCCAAAATAAACCCCCAAAAAACCGATGAATATGTATAATCAAGTAAATCTAAGCTGCTTTAGTACAGTAAGTGTTTTTGAAATATTACTACCAATATAAAAGTTAATGGTATAAATTGTGTATTTGATCATGATGGTAAGAGGCCTTAGAATTTTGGGTATCAAATGATACAGGCTGCTTTTCAGGGTTAAGTTTGGCATCTAATATTAACATAATAGTTGTATTATTATAACAGATGTTTATTAGTACTTAAAGCAAATTAATTAATTAGGAGTTTGTTGAAGCAAAAGTCATAGTTAATGGTTTATTTTCGCAGAGAACAAAAAACAAGTTAAACCGTTTTTAGGAACAATAACAATAACACTGAAACTCACCCACAGTCAACAGTTCATTCAAGATAGCGAGGATATTGAGAGTGGTCTGCATATCCTGTGTATTCTGGAGAAAAAACAAGTGAATTAGCAGCTGAAAAGCACTTCAACTTGAGCTGAGATGAAACGGATGTGATTAAAGTCATCAGTACCTCCAGAGACGACAGAATGACCTCCATCCCGCCAGAGCCTTTAGACGTCACCTCCTTACGGGTCTTCTCTGAAACATGACCAAACATACTCTTAACACACCACCCATGATTCAACTGGTGTGTTTCAATTACAATAATCAAAAACACATTCCAACAATAAAGGGGCATAATCTATGATGACTATAGATCTGTTTATCCATATTTTCTCATAACTGATTATTTGATGGCTTTATTGATTTCTCATATTATTGTTGAGTACCACAACTGGGCCCCTATACATTAAAGTATAGGAACAAGTCATGTTAACTTAATTAACCCTGCTCAGGGACTAGTTTATTAGTTTGAACTGGTGACCTTCAGATGACTAGGCCACTAAACTACCACCATACAGTAGGACTTGCATTTTAGGTTCAATTCAGTGAGAAGTTTAGCATTATGTGTTTGAATTTTTTCCTGAAACATTTTACACATTTAAAATCCAGTAGCCATGTAGCATTCAAGAAATGTCTCCTTGGCAGAGAGCTGGGAACATAAGCGGTAAAGAGCCTTTTATGACACAGGCCTTGAATAACTGAAATGTTTTAGAATGGCATTCGGCCAACAGAGGTGTGTGTGTTTGTGTGCCTGTGTGTCAGTATGTATGTGAGTGTGTGTGTCTGGATGTAGTTGAGTGTGTTGTGTGTTGTGTCGTAATTTGATGGGTGTTCGGTGGTCGTGTTGCGTCTTCTGTGTGTCGGGTGTGCGTGGTCTGTGCGCGTGTCTGTATTGTTTGTGTCTGGGTCGGTGGGTGCCTGTGTGTGTCGTCTGTGTGCGTGTTGTTTGTGTGTGTGTGTGTGTGTGTGTGTGTCTGTGTGCGTGTGTCTGTGTGCGTGTGCGTGTCTTTCTCTTTGAACTGTGTGTGTGGTGTTTGTGTCTTTGTGCGGTCTGTGTGCGTGGCGTGCTGGTGCTTGCTTGCGCGTGGCTGTGTGCCGTTCTGTACTCGTGTGGGGTCTGCTCTGTGTGTGTGTGTGTGTCTGTGTGCGTGTGCGTGTCTGTACGAGTGTCTGTGTCTGTCTCTGTGTGTGCGTGTGCGTGTCTGTGTGCGTGTCTGTGTCTGTATGTGTGTCTGTGTCTGTATCTGTGTCTGCGTCCGTGTGTGTGTGTGTGTGTGCGTGCTGTGGTGGTCCGTGTGTGTCTGTTGCGCGGGTCTGTCCTCTGTGTGTGTGTGTGTGGCGTGGTGGTGTCTTGCGTGTGCTTGTCTGTGCCGGTGCGCGTGCTGTGTGCATGCGCGTGGTCGGCACGTTCTGTCTCTTGTTTTGTGTGGTGTGTCGTGTGTCTGTGTGCGAGCGCGTGTCTTACGAGTGTCCGTGTCCGTCTCTTTGTGTCGTGTGCTGTGTCGTGTCGTTGTGCGTGTGCGTGTGCGTCTTTGTGTGTGGTCTGTTGCGGGTGTGTCTGGTGCGTGTCTTTACGCGTGTGCGTGTCGGTGCTCTGTGTGTGTGTGTGTGGGGGTGGTTGCGGTCTGGTGTGCGAGTGCGTATCTTACGAGGTCTGTCTGTTCCGTGTGTGTGCGTGTGTCTGTGTGCGTATGAGTGTGTGTGTGTATGAGTGTGTGTGTCTGTGTCCGGGCGCGTGGTCTTCCGTGTCCCCTCCTGTTTGTGTGTGTGTCTGTGTGTGTGTGGTTGTGTGTGTGTGGGGTCCTGTGTGTGTGTGCGTCTGTGTGTGAGATCTGCCTCATAACCTGAATCTAGTTTTGCATTAATCGGTAAGCCATTAGTATCCTAATTCATACTATATGGAAGGCCTACATAAAATATAAACAAAAATTATATGCTTGAGCTCCTAACAAATGAATACTTTATCTCGGGGGGGGTTCATTTAATTGATAAAAAGTGACAGTAAATAGATTTATCTTTTTTTAAATATGAAGCATAAACAACTTTTTCAACATAATACTAACATAATACTACTAAAAATCTTTCTTGAGCAGCAAATCAGCATATAGAATTAGATACTATTATATTAGGATCAAAAGACATTACATTTTAAACTTATTCGAATTGAAACCAGGTTCTTTTAAAATGTAATCTTTCACATATTACTATTTTTTAACGTTAATTGTTTTTTAAAAAGGGAGACGTCCCATTTTTGTGTTTGCATCAAATGTTATTTACAAAAGTGATTTTTATATACATAGAAAGCATATTAAATGCAACTAAAGTGTCTTTTTACATAACTTTTGTGAAAATAAATTTTGTGAAAACTACAATGTCCAAAAATATGGGTTGAAAATTTACAATTGGCCCCCCCTCCATATTCATTCAGCTGTAACGAGATATATTTTTACGCACCATACTCTCGGACCTGTACTTATTTAAATAGATAAAAAAAAAGAGTCATACTTCATGCTTTTGACAAAAGGTAAAACCTAGGGGTTTGAAGGCTATGAAAGATGGTAAAATGACAATGCATTCGTTTTTGGGGGGCTGCACTGTGGTCCTTAATAGAGTCTTTTAATGATTCTTGTTCTAAAATATGCCTGACAAGATTTTTTTGGTATATAAACTATTGTTACACTGAATTAAATTTTTTTTCTGTAAATCATGTAAAAATAGTCATTAGTCCATAGTCTTAATTGTACTAAAAAAAATAAAGCTGTATTCAACTTTTTATTGGTTCCAATGAAAATCTCTTTTTGAGGAGAGAGAGAGAGAGAGAGAGAGAAGAGACCCTAGTAAACCTTTGACAAAAATATTGACGTATGTTGACGGGTCCTAAAAATAGAGCACAGAGTACGATAGAAGCATCTGTGAACTTTAGTGACAGACTAAAGACCACACAGTCACATTAAAAAAACAACTTGAGAAACATCACAAGAAATAAAGCAGTCAAGAACATTATAACTCTGCGCTGGAACTTCTATAATCAACACCTCGTGAAGAGTAAGAAGTTTGGCTGGCGTTAAATATCATCGAGTGTGCTTGAGTCATGCATGCCAAGATCCTCTAAATACAGAGAGACACAAGCCGCTCCATCTACTATACGCAACGAACTTGTTACATATCCACTGGAGTGTACACACACCAGACACACACACACACACACACGCACACACATAAAAAAAGTGCTGTGCCATCAAAGTGTTGACACGGCAGAATCTGGACGTACACATCAGCTGAAGCAGCGTAGTCTTTCAATCCGCTCAACTCTCCAATGGACACGAGTAACCGCCAGATCAGAAAAAACCTGACGCACTTCAAAACGAGCCAAGTATAGACAACACGATCAGCCCAATTATTCATATTTTTTCACACGATCAGGTATTCATATTTTGTTTAGTTGGGAATAAAAAACTATATTAATAGATATATATATAGTTAAAAAACACTGTCACTAAGGTGTTAATAACTGGATAAGTTTTGTTATTCTAGCACATTTCTCACTTAAAATGAGCTCAAATGAAACTTATAATTATTACTATTATACTGCAATTCGACATATTTATTAATTTAAATGATGTATTACATGATAAAGTTGATATACATTTACTAAAGAGATATGTACAGATTGATTTAGTTGTGTGTGAAAGATTTGTTGCAGTTGATCCGTTTCATTAATACTAAATGTTCAAACTTTATTGATAAAACTGCAACTGACTGAAGCTGAAATTAAAATTAATATTACTATTACTATAAAATTCATTTTTATAATACACATTACAGACAAAACCATGATGTTAATGTTTAAAATACTAAAATGTCTCATCTACTTCAGAGTAGATTACATATGATGATGATGATGATGATATAAACAATCAAGCTGTTTTTCAGAGATTTGCTAAACAGTATATAATAAAACTGACATTTTAAAATTTGATTATAGGAGCTGCTACACTTAGTTAGCAGCTAAACATAATGAATGATGCATTTAGCCGTGTGAGCGTGTCCTGCTCTGATCTTACCGGGGCTGCACGGGGGCCGACACAAACCGCCGGTCTTCCTTCTGGCATGGCTTCTGTAGTCCATCTTTATTCTCAACACATATCCAACCCACTCTTATGCCTCTTCTCATAACTTGTACGCACTCCAGCGCTTCATCCATAACACTGGGGAAATTCTACATCGGTGTAATCATATTTCACACAGAAGCAGAGCCCTCCCATGCACTGCCCAGGTGCTGTCAGTCAAAACACACACGCCTTCAAAGCCCACAGCAGATCAATGACAGTCATGAGCCTGAGAGGATATGTATGAAGGGTAGTTTTGGTGCAAAACAACTGAGTGACCGTGACAGCGGAATTTGTAGTTGTAGAGAATATCCACACATGTGTATCAGTAAATCTGAATTCACAGACAAAAGTTGCAAACTTGTAGATATTTTTTTCTCTCCCACAAACACAAAACAACAGTTACACGTTCTTGAATCCTTCACTGCATGTGCACAAATCCTAGTCTACGAATCACAAGTCAAGAAACTCGTACGCTCACAAGTTTTTCTACTATTGCTGCAGTGAATATGGTGAAAAACACATTCGCACACCTGCATCAAAAATGTGAAGTCGCAGACGAATTTTGTACATCCGCAAATCAGTTTGTGAATTCTTTTAATGAGATTTGCACGCTTGTAGAATGTTTTCTTACATATATATTTTTTTCTTGGTTGCTTTTTCTAGCACAAACACAAGTGCACAACTACAACGGTGTGAATCTGCTGCTACGAGTCTCAAACACTGTTTTTTGCTTGCAAATGACAAGTTTCACGCACTCTCCCTTTTGAACCACATATCTGTGTGAAATATGGTGATTTGTGCATCTGTAGAGGCAACGGCGCGCATTGTTCAGAGAGCAGAGAATTTCAGCCAATCGGAAGAGCTCATTTGGGCGCCTGAAACTCGCCCCTTAGTTTTAGCCACAACCCCGAAAAATTGCGAGCTGCGAGCATCTTGACAGCGATAAGTATCAAAAAAGTTACGTGGCTATTTTTTTCTTTCTGAAATCATTTGTTTATATCTTAAATACAGCTACGTTGGTAACATGTTTCTTCGTAGTTAAGTTAGCCAATCTTATTTCACGAAAGGTAAGCTACCGGTAGCCTACCTGCACTGTTAAGTGTGCTATTCAATCTTCTCGTATTAAATTACACTGTCTAATAAAACGATTTATTCCTAACATATAAATATAAAAATATCTACAAGTTTGCAACTTTTGTCTGTGACTTCAGATTTACTGATACACATGTGTGGCTATTCTCTACAACTACAAATTACGCTGTCACGGTCCCACTCATGTTTTTGCAAAACACCCAAGATACCATTCCTAGATATGGCCAAAGAACGTGAAGGGGAACTGAAAGATTACACAGAGAGACAGAGAAGAGCGCAACGAGGTACCACTGGGGACGTGGGAACACTTGCTGACAGTAATCGTGTGGGGGCAACTGTGCAGACATGGAGATTAGGCAGTGTATGTTCAGGCTAGCGAGGGGGTCATGGGAAGAACAAACCAAAATGCTGGTATCCCGAGCTGTCACATTTCACAGCTATCTTCCTCTTCATCTCGGGGGCCTGCATTTAAAGGCGGGTGATTTGGTTTCAAAAAACCATTTTTTGTTGTGCTGGTTGAAAGTCTCTTCATATCCTGATAGCAATCACTAAGTTAAGTTATCTAAATGTATTTATGTTGTCTGTGGAAGGCGTAGGACCATAAACTGTTCGTCCAATCATATTCCTCGGTCCGATAGGCTGTCCAACCTGCCTGCCAACGTATGTATTTGCAAACCTCTTTCACACATGATACGTCCTTAGCGCTTTTCATTACGCTATTGCAGACCGAGCGAGAACGGAAGGCGTTATTATTGCAATATTATGCACTCTGTACTGTAATGTTTTCCCTCACGATGAATGCAGACATGAGCTAATCTGACAGCTTTGTATTTCATCCTCCATCAACTCCGTCTCTCATCGGGTCGCTGGTTAGCCTCATGCTCTGCCGGTGTGGTGGGCCATGGTTTTGAGGCGTGGCTTTGGAGACGTGATTTGCAGGGAGGAGGGTTGGATCTATGCTTTCAGATTAGTTGCTAGTTGCTAGCCTCTTTGAAATCGCTTACCCCTACCTTTAGATGCTTTTTTCGATGATCCAATCAAGAATTTTAATCAATATAAATTTAATTGATTTTTTTGTATGACACTACCATTACTCAATTAATCGGATATTAATCCTGGCTTCAACAGCACCCACATAGAAATGATTAATAATTTTTTTAAATCCTTACAAAACAATGTCTGTGTAGGGTGTGTGATATTGATAAAAAGACGTATCTTGCCTATTTATGGGGGATTTTTTCGATAATGATAATTATGTGATATTTTGTGCGAGTGTGTTTTTGTGCTGCACCATCGTTTAGACCTGTTTAAAAACGCCAGTAGATGGCAGCCCAACCCTATCTTAATGAATGATTCATTGACTCATTCGTTCAAACAATTCATTCAAAACAGTTGATTCATTTAAGACGGGCATACACTGTGTGAGTTTGGACACTCGGGAGGTTATGATGAGCCATTGCACACATTACGAGTCAGTTAACCTGATAACTGTGTCGAAGCAGTTGATTTTTGACACAACTGTACTGGCCCGGTCCTATGGGGTGCTCAAACAAAATCAAGAGCACCCTCAGCTGAAGCTGTAATAATAGCATATTATAACGGATTTGGCAAACAATCCAGTGCATATTTGCGTTTGCGCTCTGCTCTGGTTTCTTTTTACAATGTGTTTTTGCAACATTGGGACATATCCGTTTCAGACATACAGTATATGATTTCGTGATTTCACAGACATAAATGATTTCTTGATGGCCAATCAGAGGCATTTATGTTAGAATCCACGCATCGCTTGAAACGCCAGAGTTTTGTCCAGTGTTGAGTTCTGCACGCTCACGAATCCTCTAATTTTTACAGAAGACTTATCATACAGTGTAGAGATATTCATTGATTATAACGGAACATTGTGAGATCACGATGAACTAAGATGAGTGACAGCTTTTTAGTGTTCACAGCGCTCTTTGCGCCATAGCAGTGGACGGCACAAAAATATGTCAAAATAGATCTGCATTATGGTTAGAGAACCCTAATTTCAGAAGCACCCTCAGTGATTTGATTCTGGATGAGGGCCTGAACAGAGAACACCACAGCCATTCCAACAGAAACAATTAGAGTTTTTCTGACTCATAGGTTCTTTACATGCATTCTGCTAACAATCACATAATATACTACGTGGTATAAGTTGGCTGGCCTGAGATTGCTTGCTCAACATTTAAAGGGGTCAGGACATGAGAAACTAAATTTCCCCTGGATCTTTTGATATAGAAGAGGTCTTTGCATGCTTAATACATAAAATAATAATAATAATAAAAACATGTCATGACCCCTTTAATAGTCTGATTCAATGATTCAATGTTTGCTATAAACTGGTCTTGCAGGGCGCTATCAGAAACCCTCCACCTCCCCCAGCACCACATGTCTAGATCAGCTGCAAGATTGATGTTAGGGCTGGGCGATTTTCCCGATTTTATCGATTAATTCGAATTTATTGTTTTGCCACGATTTTATTTTTTAGAAATCAATGAATTGCGATTTTGAGTAGAAATATTACCAAACGTTAGAATTAGACACTTCGACAATATGCCGGTGATAACAGTAAAGAGAAAAGAACGATCCAACCGCATGTCGGTGCATGTGATTAACCGTTCACTTGACCGCGCGTCAGTGAGCCCATAAATACTAACCAGCGATCCTAAGCACCATTCACACAGAATGCGCTTTTGTGTTGACAAAGATGCAACGTGGGCAGTGGAATAGGTAAAACATGCAAGAAGATGGGAGTGAACTTCTTTTAACTTGAGCGCAGTGTTTTTAGAAAGCCGTTTCATGCATGAGATGCTGCAAGAGACACGAGCGCAACAGTCAGACGCATCCATGTTTACATAGAAAAAACAGTGGAAAAGCAGCGCAAGCGAATAAAAAAAACCTGTAAATACTAATGTTACTGTATGTCTGATATTTCATGTTTGGCATCATGGTGACAGGCTGAAAGCTGCTGTTGTTTTTAAAGAAAAGTCTACTGGTGTTATACCTTCAGTCATTTTGAATTTGAATTACCTTGACTTTTGAAATTTTCTAAAAGAATTGTCCTCGTATTATTTCTGAACACATAATATGTATAAGACAAGTTTGTACAATATGTAGTTGGTAGTTTTTGCATCTTTTCTGCAAAGATATTTAACAAGTGATTTTTTTAACATTTACATCATGTTGACAACTTAATGTGTGGTGAACTTGGAATAGAATTTTCTTTAACTAAAGGGTTAGTAAAGAAAAAGTAAATTGAATCATGTTATAGTTACATTTTCAAGTTGACTATTTAAAAATCGTAAAAAAAAATCGAGAATCGGTCAAACATTCCAGAAAAATCGAGATTTAATTTTTTTTGCCATACCGCCCAGCCCTAACTTGGAGTATGCCTTTCATGCGCAGCGCATTCTGACATGCTCCAGAAGCGCGTCCTGTGTACTACTGGCAGTAAGCCCCCCCCCCAAAAAAGGTTCTGCATCCAGCATGTTTTTAGCCGATCTAGTCCGCCAAGACCTCAATATAGTACACTGTCCATCCATTAACTGGCTAAGCTATTCTAGAGTTGCATGATTTAAATAATTTCTAATAAGTGCTTTAATGGAACCGTCAGACCATTCTCACTGGATTCAGCACTGGAGGAAAGCTGATCATTTTTTTTTTTTTTTCCACGAATTAGGACTGAACTCTAATGTTTCTAATGCTATTTTCCAAATGCATTTGACTTAATTTACAACTGCCTAAAGAGTTGGATTCTCATGCTAAACATGACCAAAGTCTCAAAAAACGAGTTGGAACAGTATGACTGGAATTTCCCCGTCAAAAGCTCAGTCAATGTTCGTATTAAGTTTCAGAAAGTTTTTTTTCCCGAGTATGGCCCTGTATGACGTCATTAAGGGTGGAATTCCTTGTATGGGCACTTCTTCTGGAAGAGCGTGTGCACATCAACCAGAGCAAGAGCAGCCCACCAATGTGCTTCATTCAGGATACAGAAATCATCAGGATCCGATTCTGGATCGAATAGCCTATATATGGCTGAATCAGATTTTCAGTTTTTGTTCCTGTTTTATTGCAGACAATCGCTACGCAAAAGCTGCGCATGCTTGTGACTCTTTAGCTCCGCCCACAGCACGCCTCCAGGAGCTCGACTGGTTTCGGAGAGAGGCGTAAAGCTGTAACTCTCTTTAATAAATCTGATAAAACTAAAGACTCTTCAGAGATATGAGGCATGCAGCACTACTCTATAGGTACTCAAGATTAACATGAGATTGGCAGAAACTGTGTGTGTTATGTCTCCTTTAACCAGCAGTCGATTACTATATTATCGGCAAAAGTCAATATGAATTCCACTCAACAGTATAGTCTAAACAATGACTTAACAGCTATTTGGTTATCGGTTAGCATTAGTTAACCAATTAGTTAAGAAATTTTGTATTATCTGAATTTTGCATAGAAAGATCAGAAACTTGTAATAAGAAAGTAAAGTTAAATTTGATTTGGACTAAATATTGGTTTTATTGTGCATATGTGAAGGTGGATATGTGTGTCAGGTCACCTTGAGTCTGGATGAGGTGAAGGATTTTGCCTGTGATCTGCCGGATGGCGTCATTATCAGAGACTTTATGCTCCTCGTTCAGTCTTTCCAGCTGACTCAGCAACATCAGCACCCGGGAAGCACTGGGAATACAGGAAACCATCACAACAGGCAAAGTACACCATCGTCAAAGCTTGCTACAGAGTAAAGATGTGTCGCACCTCTTTAGGCAACAACAAACTATGTACACTGCATATCGTCATCACAGAGCAGCTAATGAATGTGTGTGTGTAATTTTGGGAACAAATTTGTACCCAGAAGTGAGCCAAAACCTCCTTTTAGGGACACATTTGTAAACATGGTATAATATAGGTATATATTCAACATTTAAAAAAAAAAAAATTATACATACTGTATATAGATATATATTTTTTTTTTTGTAAAAATGCTGAAAGTGTACTGTTAGTGTTAGGTTATAGTATTTGTAAATATAGTATAAAAACAATACAGCTAGTTAACTGTATATAAAAATATATAGAAACAATAGAGGTGTCTGTAGAATGTCCCCATTTAGATAGTAAGTGTGTGTGTGTGTGTGTGTGTGTGTGTTTGGTGTGTGTGTGTTTATAAGAGGGGGAAATCTAACCTTTTTTCTGCCGCCATTTTGGGTTTTTTCATTTCTTGTCACATTCAGTAAGACATCAAACTGACTGCCGAGGGGAAGAAAAATTTAGAAATGTGTTTATGTAGAAAATCGAATTTAATTGATCAAGAGTATCAAGTCACACGAATGCATTAAACAACACCATGAGCTCATACAGCAACACCATGGAAGGCTACTTCACACAATCTTGAACAATAAGCACCCTACCTAGTCAATGATGGAAAACAGCAGCAAGGACTGTGTCTCAAACCTAGTGAGCAACCTATTTATACAGCTACCCACCTATCAGAGCCTACTGAGCTGCCAAACTAGACAACATTGTTGGGCGTCATTGTCTATCAGTCTACACAGGCAGCATTTTTGGGCATCAGACCCTAGAAAGCTTCCAATATATATAAAACGTAGGGTATCTAAGACTATTCTGTCTATATAGACTGCATTTTTGGGCATCAAACCCTCGAAGACTATTGATATATACAGCATTTAGGGTATCAGAGCCTATCAGAAAGCATGTTTGGGCATCAGAATCTACTGAGCTTCCTACACAGATCATGTTTTTGGGCATCTCATAACCTTTCTGTCTACATAGACAGCATTTTTGGGCATCAGACCCTAGACAGCTTCCAATATATATAAAACGTAGGGTATCTAAGACTATTCTGTCTATATTGACTGCATTTTTGGGCATCAAACCATAGAGAGCTTTCTATATACTGTATACATTATTTAGGATATCAAAGCCTATATAGCATTCCTGGGCATCAAAATCTACTGAGCTTACTACCTAGACAGCATTATTGAGCATTGTAGCCTTTCTGTCTACATAGACTGCAGTTTTGGGCATCAAACCCTCGAAGACTATTGATATATACAGCATTTAGGGTATCAGAGCCTATCAGAAAGCATGTTTGGGCATCAGAATATACTGAGCTTCCTACACAGATCATATTTTTGGGCATCTCATAACCTTTCTGTCTACACAGACAGCATTTTTGGCCATCAGACCCTAGACAGCTTCCAATATATATAAAACGTAGGGTATCTAAGACTATTCTGTCTATATAGACTGCATTTTTGGGCATCAAACCCTCGAAGACTATTGATATATACAGCATTTAGGGTATCAGAGCCTATCAGAAAGCATGTTTGGGCATCAGAATATACTGAGCTTCCTACACAGATCATATTTTTGGGCATCTCATAACCTTTCTGTCTACACAGACAGCATTTTTGGCCATCAGACCCTAGACAGCTTCCAATATATATAAAACGTAGGGTATCTAAGACTATTCTGTCTTTATAGACTGCATTTTTGGGCATCAAACCATAGAGAGCTTTCTATATACTGTATACATTATTTTGGATATCAAAGCCTATATAGCATTCCTGGGCATCAAAATCTACTGAGCTTACTACCTAGACAGCATTATTGAGCATTGTAGCCTTTCTGTCTACATAGACTGCAGTTTTGGGCATCAAACCCTCGAAAACTATTGATATATACAGCATTTAGGGTATCAGAGCCTATCAGAAAGCATGTTTGGGCATCAGAATATACTGAGCTTCCTACACAGATCATGTTTTTGGGCATCTCATAACCTTTCTGTCTACACGGACAGCATTTTTAAGCATCGACCCCTAAGAGAGCTGCCAAATATTTGTGCGCATTTTAGCCTACCTGCCCACACTGACAGCATTTTTGGACATGAAAACCTACTAAGCTGCCTAGTACATAGACTGCCATTTTAGGGTATTATAGGCCCCCAAACAAGCTGTCCATGTAGGGCGTCTGTTCGGTTTTGAGACACGGCCAGTGTGCAAGTACAGATCAGATACTGTATTTACATTAGGTTCTCAAAAGAAGTTGGTCATTGTGAATCACACTGATTACAGTAAGACGCAGCTCATATCATGAATAATTCATTCCTTATCAAACATTAAGTTGCTACGCCCCTCCTGTAAGAAGTCAAGTCATGGTCAGATCCACCTGTCCTCCGGAGAAAGCTGTACTGTTAGCACGGATCCGCTAGCGGGACAGCTGGTGTCTGTCACTGGCAGAGCAAGAGCCAAACACCGGAGCAGAAATACATGCGTCTACCCACCTTTAATTAAAGCACACGAGCCCTCTCCTCTGACCTCCTCCCAACCGCGTTCTCTCACTTGGCACACACACACCCCCACCACCACACACACACCCACACACACACACACACACACACCACACACACACACACACACACACACACACACACACACACACACACACCCACGAGCCCCCCGATGGTGTTATTATTTACTCTAACCCACAACACACACACACCCGGAAGTGAGGGCGCGTCCAGTCACAGAGCTGGCGCAGAATGCATGATCTGCTCGGTATACACTGCCACATCGGTCTGAAGCACAGATGATTTACAGATCAGCGTCAACGCGACGTAACGTAACGTAACGTAACGTAACGCAGCTGAACGTGAAGAGAGACAAACCCCAGCTAGACTGAAAACCACTAGAAGTTTTTTGGGAATGACCAGAGCTGATGTGAAAGAGAGCTGGTGTTTTCATCAGTTCATGGTTATAAAATAATTAATTAATTAATTTGTTTGTTTGTTTATCTGCCTATGATTGAACAAAAAAAGCACAGGGCCTTCTACGCCATAAAACGGCAATGTCCTATAGAGATCCTCATTAGAATTTGGCTGAAAATATTAGAATCAGTAATTGAGCCCATTGCCCTCTATGGCAGGGAGGTGTCTGTGGTCTGTGTCTGTGGTTTGTGTCTGTGTGTCTGTGTCTGTGGTCTGTGGTTTGTGTCTGTGTCTGTGGTCTGTGTCTGTGTGTGTGTCTGTGTCTGTGTGGGTGTGTGTGTCTGTGTGTCTGGGTTTTTTGTCTGTGTCCTTTGGCTCTGTGTGTGTGTCGGTGGCTGTGTCTGTTGTCTTGTGTGTCTGTGGTCTTTGTGTGTGTGTCTGTGGTCGTGGTCTTTTGTGTGTCTGTGGTGTGTGTGTGTGTCTGTGGTCTGTGTCTGTGGTTTGTGTGTGTGTCTGTGGTCTGTGTCTGTGGTTTGTGTGTGTGTCTGTGGTCTGTGTCTGTGGTTTGTGTCTGTGTGTCTGTGTCTGTGGTCTGTGGTTTGTGTCTGTGTCTGTGGTCTGTGTGTGTGTGTCTGTGGTCTGTGTCTGTGGTCTGTGGTCTGTGTGTGTGTCTGTGGTCTGTGTCTGTGATCTCTGTGTGTGTGGTCTGTGTGTGTGTGTCTGTGGTCTGTGTGTGTGTGTCTGTGGTCTGTGTCTGTGGTTTGTGTGTGTGTCTGTGGTCTGTGTCTGTGGTTTGTGTGTGTGTCTGTGGTCTGTGTCTGTGGTTTGTGTCTGTGTGTCTGTGTCTGTGGTCTGTGTCTGTGTGTGTGTCTGTGGTCTGTGTCTGTGGTTTGTGTGTGTGTCTGTGGTCTGTGTCTGTGGTTTGTGTGTGTGTCTGTGGTCTGTGTCTGTGGTTTGTGTGTGTGTCTGTGGTCTGTGTCTGTGGTCTCTGTGTGTGTGTGTGTGTGTGGTCTGTGTGTGTGTGTCTGTGATCTGTGGTCTGTGTGTGTGTCTGTGGTCTGTGGTCTGTGTCTGTGGTCTGTGTGTGTGTCTGTGGTCTGTGGTCTGTGTCTGTGGTCTGTGTGTGTGTCTGTGGTCTGTGGTCTGTGTCTGTGGTCTGTGTGTGTGTCTGTGGTGTGTGTGTGTGTCTGTGTCTGTGTGTGTGTCTGTGGTCTGTGTGTGTGTCTGTGGTCTGTGTGTGTGTGTCTGTGGTCTGTGTCTGTGGTTTGTGTGTGTGTCTGTGGTCTGTGTCTGTGGTTTGTGTGTGTGTCTGTGGTCTGTGTCTGTGGTTTGTGTGTGTGTCTGTGGTCTGTGTCTGTGGTTTGTGTGTGTGTCTGTGGTCTGTGTCTGTGGTTTGTGTCTGTGTGTCTGTGTCTGTGGTCTGTGTCTGTGTGTGTGTCTGTGTCTGTGTGTTTGTTGTGTGTGTGTTGTGTGTGTGTTGTGTCTGTGTGTGTGTGTCTGTGTCTCTGTCTGTGTCTCTGTGTGTGTGTGTGTTTGGTCTGTGTGTGTGTGTCTGTTATCTGTGGTCCGTGGTGTGTCTGTGGTCTGTGTGTGTGTCTGTGGTCTGTGTGTGTGTCTGTGGTCTGTGTCTTTTGTCTGTGTGTCTGTGGTCCTTGTGGTCTGTGTCTGTGGTCCGTGTTGTGTCTGTTGCTGTGGTCTGTGTCTGGTGGGTCTGTGTGTGGGTGTCTGTGTCTGTGTGTGTGTCTGTGGTCTGTGTCTGTGGTTTGTGTGTGTGTCTGTGGTCTGTGTCTGTGTGTGTGTCTGTGGTCTGTGTCTGTGGTTTGTGTGTGTGTCTGTGGTCTGTGTGTGTGTCTGTGGTCTGTGTCTTTGTCTGTGGTCTGTGGTCTGTGTCTGTGGTCTGTCTCGCTTGACTGTAGATGCCACATTCGGACATATTGGTCTGCGTTTAAAGACTAGAGACTAGCGAGCTGCTAGCTAACTTAGACAGCATTGTGAGGGACATATAATGGCCAAAAATGCTGTCTGCATTGGTAACTCACTAGATTTTGAGACATGGATTGTGTTAAAACCATATTATGCTTTAAAAGTTGTGCTCTATTTAAAGTTCACAGTGCAGCCCTCAAAATACTAATTAATTGTCATTTTAAATCTTCACCACTGTCCCTCAGACCACTAGGTTTTACCCGTGTGTCAGCAAGTTGTTTTCAAATGTAATAACATTTAGTATGATCACCTTTTCTTTAATATATTTTAATAAATATCAGGTATGTTGTTTCATTTTGACATAAATATATGTTATGTTACAATTTATTTTCACAAAAGTTAATTGAAACCATAAAGTAGACACTTGCATTTAATATGCTTTATATGTATAACTCCAAAATGGGACGTCCCGTCTTTGACCCATATGTATTTTGTGTTCACAGCGGTCTCCATGGTGATGAAGTCTTCGGTAGAGGAGGAGGAGGGAGGATGGGGTCTCGGGATCCCAGAGAAGATGAGAAACAACGCCAGCTGGGTGGATGTCACCCAGGAATTCAAAGGAGCCTGTAGAGGTGTGTGTGTCACACCAGTGGCTTATTATGAGAGAATCAACTCTGCAGCAGATGTCACGGTCATCAGAGAGCACATGATCTCAGAATAACCCTGAGAAACGCAGGGAGAAAACTGGGCCGTGTTTATGTGACATTTACAGTAATATTCAAACCAGATTTTTCCAAAACAAGCAAAAAAAATCCATGCATCGTATCACTAGCAGTTAGTTATGGAGGTAAAAAGTGATTCCTAAACGGGATGCAAGCTTTATCACATTACAGTCCATGCTTTTAATCATTGATTTATGACATTGTGTCTTGCATTTTCAATGCTCTGGAGAAATGTTGATCGTATGCAGGGTTCTTTCTCTAAAAGTGCAGTGAGGCACGGCTGCAGGAATATCTTCCTGATGTGGTCGGTTTTGCCATTTATGGTCACTAAGAGTAGGGCTGCACGATTAATCGATTGTCATGCACATTTTGATAGTAATGCCGGTTCTGTAATCAGCAGGAAATCATCATCACGTGCTTTCAGATGGAGCAGAATTTACTACACATAGCCGTAGTTCACTGACAAGTTACGCAAAAAAATCGCAGACGATTTTATTGCGCGATTCTGAAATCTAAGAAATCATTCGCGATAATGACAGCTGTTTGCGTAGCTTCTCAGTGAAGTAAATGCTGCTCCATCTGAAAGCATGTGAAAATACCACATTTAATAACATATTTTACTCCAAACTCACTTCATAACGTCAGTCGAGTGTTTGAAATAAATCCTTCTGTGAGATGATGTGGCTTCTTACACAGAATAAGGCACGCAACATATTTCATAGTATTTAAGCAGTGATAAAGGCATTGCATTATAAATATACTTTATTTTAATGAAAATTATAATAATAAGAACTCAGATAAACCGTATATTGTCGTAGTCGTGTGTTTATTAGTCACGTTGAATTAATGAAAGCAGTTGAATCTTCTGTTTATTCAGCAACAGCTATAGGGATTTCCTGGGTTTCTTCTGCAAGGCGTATTAGGAGTTTCAGCGCGAGAGCGTCCTCTGGCCTTTGGATGGAGATTTACTGCCGATCACAGAACCGCGCACAGAACCGCGCTTCACTGAAAGATACACACGACAATCGCAGCTTCTGTCGAAGGGTTACTGCGATCGCAGGACCGCGCTTCACAGAAAGATACGCACGACATCGCATCTTCTTGTCGAAGATTTACTGGCGACCGCAGAACCGCGCTTCACTGAGTTACCACGACAAGTCGCAGCTTCTGTCGAGATTTACTGCTGATCACAGAACCGCGCACAGAACCGCGCTTCACTGAAAGATACACATGACAATCGCAGCTTCCGTCTGTCGAAGATTTACTGCTGATCACAGAACTGTGCTTCACTGAAAGATACGCACGACAATCGCAGCTTCTGTCGAAGATTTACTGCCGATCACAGAACCGCGCTTCACTGAAAGATACGCACGACAATCGCAGTTTCTGTGGAGATTTACTACTGATCACATAACTGTGCTTCACTGAAAGATACGCACGACAATCGCAGCTTCTGTAGAAGATTTACTGCTGATCACAGAACCGCGCACAGAACCGCGCTTCACTGAAAGATACGCACGACAATCGCAGCTTCTGTCGAAGATTTACTGCCGATCGCAGAACCGCGCTTCACTGAAAGATACGCACGACAATCGCAGCTTCTGTCGAAGATTTACTGCCGATCGCAGAACCGCGCTTTACTGAAAGATACGCACGACAATCGCAGCTTCTGTCGAAGATTTACTGCCGATCACAGAACCGCGCTTCACTGAAAGATACACACGACAATCACAGCTTCTGGTCGAAGATTTAACTGCCGATCGCAGAACCGCACCGCTTCACTGAAAGATCTCACGAAAAAAAAAACAATCGCACTTCTTTCGAAGATTGAACGGGCTGATCACAGAACCCCGCGCACAGAACGCGCGCTTCACTGAAAGAACCAGACAATCTTCAGCTTCTTCGAAGATTTACTGTGGCGATCGCAGAACTCGCGCTTCACTGAAGATCGCCACGCAATCTCCGCTTCTGTTGAGGATTTACTGCCGATCACAGAACCGCGCTTCACTGAAAGATACGCATGACAATCGCAGCTTCTGTCGAATCTCGATTCCATTTCGATTTATCGTGCAGCCCTAATAAGTTAACATAACTAAGAGATCTAAAAATAACTTCCTATCATACGAGCTTGACCGCATCATGAATCAACTCCAGCACTGTCACCTGAATACATTTGTGGTAATCAAGAACAGGCGTTTTTGGACCGTCCTTCATGTTTTATCATGGTCTCTTGTAGATAAATCGGTCCTGTATAATCTTGTAGAGAATGCTGTACAGAAACTGAATTTGCTGAATGAATGTGTTGCAGAACTCAAACTTGGCGAGTTGCTGCATGACAAACTGTAAGCGTGTTTTACTGATTTGAGTTTTACACACAATTGAACAGTTGGTGCATGAGTTCAGCAGACGTCAAATGCTCGTGTTCCTGTAGATTTGGTCTGTTCGAGGCCATGTCTGCCATTGAGATGATGGATCCGAAGATGGATGCCGGGATGATCGGAAACCAAGTCAACCGTAAAGTCCTCAACTTTGAACAGGCTGTTCAGGTAACATCCCAAAAGAGCTGGTTTCACATAATCCTGATACTTTATTTTGTTTAATAAAGTGAGTTAATAGTAATAATGAACCTGAATATAGTGAGTTTAAGAGTGAATGTATACTGTACTTAATTTTTCCTCGGTCTCAGTCTTTCTGAAGGATGAGGCCATACGGGTGAAGGATCTGAGGATTCCTGAGCTCATCGGGATCATGGACACATGTTTCTGCTGTCTGGTCAGTATGATATTGCCAACACTCTATTGGGTCTCATGAAAGTAAAAAAAAACTGTCTGTAATGGTAATAAATAATAGTAATAACAATATACAATAGAGTAAAATAAGTATTTAACAAGTACAAGCATTCAATAATACAGTGTTATTTAATAGTTTGGGGGAAGTTTGAGTATTTTATGTTTTACATTTTTTTTTAATTAATAGCGTAAGATGCATTAAATTGATTACAAGTGACAGTAAAGACATTTATATTATAAATGATTTCAAATAAATGCTGATCTTTTGACCTTTTTATTCCTAGTTTATAATGAAAGAAATATGAAGCAGTACAACTGCTTTCAACATTAATAATCAGAAATGTTTCTTGAGCAGCAAATCAGCATATTATACTGATTTCTGAAGGATCATGTGACTCTGAAGACTGGAGTAATGGCTGCTGAAAATATAACTTTGCCATAACAGGAATAATTTTTTATTTTATTCCTTTTATTTTATTCCATTTATTTTTTATATATATGTACACACACTACCGGTCAAAAGTTTGGGATCAGAACAATTTTACTCTTCTGCTCATCAAGGCCTGCTTGATTTGATTAAAATACGAAAAAACATATACATAAAAATAATGGTTTCTATTTTAAATAACATTAAAATTTAATTTATATTTCCTGTGATCAAATTCTGAAATTTTCGCGTCATTACTGCATTCTTCAGTGTCAACATGATCCCTTCAGAAATCATTCTGGATATTCTGATTTTCTATCAGTGCTGAAACTGTTTGCTGATTAATATTTTTTTGTAACCTGTGATATTTTTTTCAGGATATTTGAATGAATAAAAGTAAAAAAGAAGAGCATTTATTTAAAATAGAAATATTTTCTAACAATATACACTACAGTTTAAAAGTTTGGAGTCGGTAAATTTTTATTCTTTTTTTTTTTAAAGAAATTAAAACTTGTAATCAGCAAGGATGCATTAAATTGTTTAAAAGTGACAGAAAATACATTTATAAGGTAGAAAGATTTATATTTTTGAATAAATGCTTTTTCTTTTTTACTTTTTATTCATCAAACAATCAAAGAAAAAAGTATCACAGGTTCCAAAAAAATATTAGGCAGCACAACTGTTGCCAACATTGATAATTCTAATAATAAATCAGCATATTAGACTGATTTCTGAAGATCATGTGACACTTTATACTGGATTAATGATGCTGAAAATTCAGTGCTGCGTCACTGAAATAAATTATATTTTAAAGGATATTAAAATAGAAACCGTTATTTTATATTGTAATAACATTTTGCAAGATTACTTTGAAAGATTTTTCTGTATTTTGATCAAATAAATAATATTTCTTTGCGTGCACATTTGGGCGGCATTATGCAAATATTTCCACATAGTGAGGTAGATATGTGGGGGCGTGTTAGAACGAGCCGTTTTAGGAGGGCATGGCAGAGTCTTAACTTGATAAAGAATATCTCTTTGGGTTTTGAGACTTTTATCTTTGCAACTTCAGGGATCTTATCTATGCACAATCAGCTTGTAACACTCCAAAGAGAAAGGAAAACTTGAAATCACATCATATGACCCCTTTAAACAAAGCAGTGTCTGGTTGAGTGTTATGAATATCAGTTTGTATGCTGTATTGAATATTGTCTCACTGTTGTCTCAGATCACATGGCTGGAGGGGCATTCTCTGGCTCAGACTGTGTTTACGTGTCTCTATGTTCATAATCCGGATCTGATTCAAGACCCTGCACTCAAAGCCTTCGCTCTGGGCATCCTCAAGATCTGCGACATTGCCCGCGAGAAAGTCAACAAAGCCGCTGTGTTTGAGGAGGCAAGACGCAGTGTTTTATTTCTCAGACTGCTGTCCCAGCGGTGTTGTTTTATTAAGTTATCATGACAGTGTCTGGTGTGTGATTACTGACAACATAATGTACATGTATGAACAGAGACACAACCAAAACTTAAATCCATTCAATCTTCAGTGTTAAGTTTTGCTGTTGGTTTCTTCAGTGAATTTGGATTTGTCTGTTTTCCAATCACAGGAAGATTTTCAGGCCATGACTTACGGCTTTAAAATGGCAAACAACGTAACAGATCTGAGAGTGACAGGTGAGTGTAAAGACTGACCTTCATTGTGATTTTATATTTTGCTTAAATAAAATTAAGGATATTTTTGTATTTATTTTTATATTTTGTACTTATTGTTTTATTGTCATGACTTAAGTGCCTTTTCCCCACCAGTTCTCAATACTGTAATGGAAAAAATTATAATTATAATATTTCTTTTATTTTGAACTTTATATTAGTTGGAAATTGGAGCAGCAAATCAGCATATTAGAATGATTTCTTAAGGATCACGTGACTCTGAAGACTGGAGTAATGATGCCTAACATTTAAAAAGTAAAACATCTAGACAAGTTACAGAGAATTTGAGGAGAATTTACAAAAGAATTAAAGAGAATTTCGAGGGTCAATATTCTTAATTGTCATGGAAATAATGTTTTGATGCATTTTCCTTATGCAAAAATGTAAATGAGTGAAATATGACTCGGATATATTTTTGTAAGATTTCAGTTTCTTTTCATTTCACCGTTTAAATTGTAATGTAGGCATGCTAAAAGATGTTGATGATGAACTCCAGAGGAAAGTGAAGGTATGGTGACTCCATCTTAAGACTTTTCATGATTCTCCTTGTTAAATATGCGTCTCTTCTGTTTTCTTACAGAGTACACGCAGTCGACAGGGTGAACAGCGAGATCCTGAGGTTGAATTAGATGTAAGATGATATACAACCATTTTGCCCAATGCTAGATTCAGATAAAGAGATGGATGGATGGTTTGGGTTGTTGTTGTTGACTTTCTTTCTCCTTTGCCCTCAGCATCAGCAGTGCTTGGCTCTGTTCAGTCGTGTTAAATCCACTCGCCTGCTGCTCAGTGCTCTCATCTCCTTCACTAAAAAAGAGGTATGACATTATTAAATTCACTCAAGCATATTGCTTCACGAAATGATTCATCCGTTAATTTCCTGATGTTTGATTGGATGATTCAACTTTTCAGACGAGTGCTGTCAGTGAAGCACAGAAGCTGATGACTCAGGCTGCTGACTTACTGCCAGCGATTCACTCCACCGTACAGTACGGCATACAGTCACAGAATGACACAACCAAAGGAGGTAACACAGTCTTCGCACGTGACACAATGTTAATCAATATAACACTCACAATAAACTTGCTGTCAGCTAGAATTTATTATAATCCTTTTTGTTTAAATTAAAAATGCAATTTTAATATTTTTTTGTATTTCGTAAAAGTAACTTAATATTTAAAATTCTATTTTTAATGTAATATTTTTCATTTTATGCTTGATTACATTAAAATAGTCATTTTTAATTTGTATATAATTCCATTTTTATTTAATTTACTTAACATTTGTCGTTTATTTTTAATTGAATTTAATATTTTGAATTTATTTTGAATTCATGTAATTTTAATATAACATTTTTTTTGTTTTAATTGAACCCCATATTAATATTTAATTTTGACATTTACAGTTTTTATGTATATTTTTTTTTTAATGTTAACCTATAATTTGTATTTATTTAATATGTTTCCGTTATTTTGCATTTAATAAAAAAAAAAAAGGTTAATATAATCATTTTTGTTTTATTTACCCCATATTATTCCATTTTTATTTCAATTATTTTTAATAGTTTTCATTTAATTTAATTACTTTAATGTTTAATTTGTTTTGTCAGAGAAATTGCTTTTTGGCCATATGTAATTCCACAAATGTTCACGCCATGGTTTTTGCAGATCACCCAATCATGATGGGTTTCGAGCCGCTGGTTAACCAGCGCCTGCTCCCGCCCACTTTCCCACGATATGCCAAGATCATCAAGAGAGAAGAGATGGTCAACTACTTCAGCAAACTCATAGAGCGCATTAAAACGGTCTGTGGGGTCATCAACATAACCAACCTGCACAGCATCTTGGTAAATACCTCTCAGTATAAATACAAGGTTGTTTTAAAGATAAATCTAGCTAATGCTGCTGCATGTGCTTCAGGATTTCTTCTGTGAATTCAGTGAACAGTCTCCGTGTGTGCTGTCCAGGTCTCTGCTGCAGGTGAGACCATCTTCATCTGACATTATAAATCTCTTCTGTGGTCAGGAAATGTATTTTTAATGCTTTATTATCAACGAATAACACAAATAAAACAGGTCTTGGATACATTATAGAGACGGGTTGATCAGGAAATGTATGATATGATGGTTGGTCTTGGCATGTAGATAGTCTTAACGCTCGCCTGAATGCTGTCTGTCTGTCTGTCTGATGCAGACCACGTTTCTGATTGACAATAAGAAGGTGTTTGGGACTCATCTGATGCAGGACATGATTAAAGATGCACTGCGTTATTTTGTCAGTCCACCTGTCCTCTCTCCAAAGTGAGTGATTATTTGTAGAAACTGTATTTAATTTTATTTTGTAACGTTCCCTAAAGTATACTTAGAATATTGGTAGGATTTTTACATTAAGACTTCATTGTAAACACCCACTGATGTGATTGGGTAACACTGTTGCATATGAAATAAGCATTACACTTGTAACTCTTTTGAAAACCTTTACCATGTCTTCACTATCACAGCTGACAAGATTAATGTTATTTTTTACAAAATTATCAAGTCATGACGCCTTTGAGATCACACTATATTCCTACCTTGTTTTAACACTGCTTGGCTTGTTCACAGATGCAGTTTGAACAATAACCACCAGGCTAAAGATTACATTGACTTGTTTGTCACACACTGCACACGGGTTTGTTCACATGTTTTTGATATAATGTGATGAAATAAGAGTGTTATTATGTGTCACAGCCGTTCTGCAGCCTGATCCAGATTCACGGGCTCAACCGAGCGTGCCAGAGAGACAAACTGGGTCACATTCTGGAGGAGTTCGCCACCCTTCAGGATGAGGTGCGCAGATAGCTTTTAATTGGTTAAAATCGACGTGTAAAGTCAACAGAACGGTCCTGTTTACTTTCTTGATACGTTTCTCGGGTCGAATTCCTCTCGATTCATCAGTGTTAGTTATTACAAAGACCTTAAAGGAAAAGTTCACAGAAAAATGGAAAATTCTGTCATTTACTGACAAAAGCGTTTTGTCGTTCCAAACTCATGTTCAAAACATATTTGTATCTATCCATTTAAAGTCCACTCAGCCAAAATGTTCAAGCTCAAAAAGTGCATAAAGCCATTGTAGAAGTAATTAATATCAATCCAACGGTTTAATCCAAGTCTTCCGAAGAGACACGTTCACTTTCAGAAGCTTTTCTGTCACATTATGGTTAAATGTGTCGTTTCATGTTGTCTTATGTCGCTGATATGTTGTTTCATCTTGTAACCTGCTGTCTTCAGGGATGCAAACTTGTCACCTTTCGGCGAAATTCGCAGTTTTGAATTCAAAATGGGTCGTTTGTGTGATTCGTGTAGATCCGGTGAGTTTTTAAAATTGTGTGTGAGGGGTCTTTTTACACCTGCTTTCAAATGCTACTGCGGGTTTCAATTTACAGAGTTGAGAATTGTAGCCAATCACAGGCTTCTCTGTTGACACCAGTGGCCAATCAGAGGTGTGTTTACTGTAGGTTAGTCAGAATCCGCTCTGAACTCATTTTTGTTTTCGCAAGTTTACGGAGTTATAAGTTGTACATTGTATAAAGTTGTATAAGAGTTGTACATTGCTCGCAGATCTTGCTATTATAACGAAAGAGAAAAAGCATACACACAATGTAAATAAGAGATTGATTGTGTAGTTACTTATTTATTATATCAGGAGTTTTCGCGCGAGTTGCGCTACAAGGTGAGTGGCCTTTGCTCGGTTTCTCTACAGAATCCAATAACAATTTAAAGGAAAAGTCTTGTTTGTCTAAGAGGACCAAACGTACACGTATATTGTTTCAGGAATGACAAATGCGAGTGTAAAAAAAAATTACACGAGTGAATCCGCTAAATTGACTGATAATTGTGCACGGTCGTGTTTCCGAAATAGTTAGCAGGGTACGTTAAAGTAAACTTAAAGCACTCTTTTTGTTTAAAAAAAGCATTTTTTAAATGAAATCTGAAAATATCTCAAAAATATTTAATGCATTATTATTTAATTAGATTGTACTTGCTTTAAGTCTACATCAGCCAAAGTACGAGTACTAAAATTTGTAACAATAGTGCATTTATTAATAAAATCCAAAGTGCAAAACGTGAAAAAAAACTAGAGAGTGGAAAATCGCAAACTGAGTAATGAGTGATCCTGCTGCATCTACGGGATATAATGCGAATTTCTATGTAGTTATATATTAACGTCTGTTTCCACCAGGAAAATTGGCACATTCATTTTGGTGTCATCGCATGATAAAAAGTGCATTCGCTAAGTGAATTTACTGCAGAAAAAAAAAGAGGGAGTAATGTTTTAAAATATACGGGGGGGGGGGGGGGGAGGGGGGGGGGGGGGGGGGCGTCTTGTAACCTTTTTCCCCAATGATGATTTGCATCCTGGTCTTACAAACGGGTACTGATGTATGCCCTAACATAGTAGCAGATTAGAGATCTTAGGTAAATACGTTAAATATCTGAATACACAGAGTAAGAAAAAAACAACAATGAGATGACAGAAATGTTTGCATATACATGAAAATAACGCCTTCATTGAGCTAGTAGCAGGTTGAGTTTGACGAGACTCATGAACAAAATGAATGAACCAGTAACAGGTAAGTCAGTCTCATCACAACAAGACATTTTGCTGTGTCCGTACACGAATGACAATATTAATATGACCATGTTGGGTGATATGATGCAATGACTTCTCTAAACTTGAAAAGAACACGATGGTGCCTGCATCTACTGCTCTGAAATCAATTGGGAACCTGTAACTAACAAATCAGTAATAAACGACATTTAATCTTCAAAGAGTCACGGCAGCTACATTCCAACCAGCAAATATAAAAGGCTACAACGTCGGTGTACCGCCCCCACTGACACAAAGGCTAACTGTCGGGGAAATTTGCACACGATGATGCGTTTTTCCATTAAACGTTCAGACCCAGAGGCAATATGGCCATTGCACTCGCTGATTGCACAGGGCGCCACGTTTTTACGATGCTGTGACAGAGACAGTGCCACTCAATGTCAGTTCAAAAACAGTGGACCAATCAGAAGACTCCAGAGGCGGGGCAAAACTGCAGAAGCTTTGCTTACAGGTTATTTTAGGTTGATTGCAAACATGGCAAGAAGAAGGCATTTGCGCCCGCCCACTTTGAAACAAAGTGCAGCAGACTAGACATGTGCCGGTATTCGGTAATGCGATATATCACGATAATGACCATGCACGATATTGTTATCGTCGTGGGCACTTCAAAATACCGTGAATAAATATTTATTACAAATTATTCAGATTTTTAAAATGCATTTAGAGAATATTTTTCCCATCAACTGGTCCCAATGCACAACACCGCTGCGCACTCTCGTGTAAACAAGCACGGATGAGAAGCGCGTGACGCGCTGAATGAAAGCGCACATTCACCCTCTGACAGCAGAAATGAAGCCGTTGCCCCAGAACCCCGGAAACAAAGCAGCTGCGCAGCTCTACTTTCTGAAACCTATTTAAATGATTTAAACAGCCATTCAGATTTGTGTTTTTGCATCACAGCGCCAATTACTTAAATATTTAGACTTAATAGGCTATTTATTGTCAAACTTTTTTACATTTTAATCTGGACTACAACATCACCCGAAGACGCACTGTGTGACCCCCCGCAGTAACCCTGAACTCATTCATTAGTTAACATTATAAACTGCCAATGAAAAATTCTTCTAAACATTCATTAATCTTTGTTAATTTCAATATTTGATAACACGTTGTTAAAATCAAAAGTTGAACTAGAGCCAACATGTACTAACAGTTGTATTTTTTAACAAAGATTAATAACTTCTGAAGCCAAATGCTCGTTAACTAATGAGATCTTACTGTAAAGTAAAATTTTTGTGTATTGCTTTATTGTATTTAAATGTTCAGTTTCTTTTTGTTATAAGAAAAAAAGTTATTAAACCTGTTATACTTTGACAACACTTTTTTGCAGCTAAATTTCAATACCGTGATAATACCGTATACCGTGATAAGAGCGTTAGCAATGAATCTCAACATGAAAATTTGATTCGCCTTCTGTGTGAAAGACCCTGAGAAATGTGTGGAATACACTGGTTTAAACTACTGGAGTGGGTGAACTGTTCCTTTAAACTGTGGGCATGTAAACGATCAGCCTGTTGTCATGATGTGAGCAGTAAGGCATCGTTGAGCGTGTTGGTTGTTGTTTAGGCTGAGAAGGTGGACGCTGCTCTTCACGGTCTGCTGATGAAGCTGGAGCCTCAGAGGCAGCATTTGGCCTGTCTAGGCACCTGGATCCTCTATCACAACCTGCGCATCATGATCCAGTACCTGCTCAGCGGCTTTGAGCTGGAGCTCTACAGCATGCACGAGTATTATTACATCTACTGGTGCGACAGCTAAACACTCGTGGTCTTACTGCTGTAGACAGAACAGAATGCATAGGCACAAAATAACACGTACTAAGAATGCACAATATATCTGCCATATAATGGTTATCAGCATTTTTTATTTAACAGATATTTATCACTCCCCTATTTTAAGATTTAGATCATAATCTAACACTAATTTAAAGGGATAGTGACCAATTATACCAAACCTAAACAAACACAGTTTTAATGCTGTATACAGATCAGCACAACACATCTGCAATATAGTAGTTATCAGCATTTTTTTATTTATCGTAGGGCTGCACAATTAATTAAATTTCTAATCGCGATTACAATTACGGATGCCACAATTACGTAATCGTTCAAGCGGCAACTAACGCCGTTCACACACCCCCCAAAGTCCACTTTATGGTATTCGGCGGTTATAAGGGTCCGTTCACACCAAGGACGATAACTATAAAGGTAACGATAAAGATATAGTTCTAAAAATCGTTCTCAAAATTAAAGAATAGCAGACTCCACATCACAGATTATAAACGCTTAAAGACAAAAGGCCGACAAGCATTGTGGTGATTCACTTTCAAAAACTATTTTTTCCAAGCTGCTCTGACGTAAAAATGACAGCCAATCAGAATCCATCCTGCTGTAACGAGCTCAAGAATTTAAAGCGGTAGACGATCGTGTGCTTAGAATAAACAGACGATACGTATCCTTTATAGTTATCGTTATAGTATCGGTTTCTTGGTTGATACGGGGCTTTAGATGGGTTTTTTTTTATTTATACAGGTGATCTAAGGCGTTTTTCATTGTTTTAATTTTAGTTTTAGTATAACATTATAATACCATGCATATTTTTGCTTTTTTATTTAAAGAAGAAACCAATCCAATCTGCTTACCCCCAGGGCATCCAAGATGTAGGTGACTTTGTTTCTTCAGTAGAACACAAACGAAGATTTTTAACCAAAAATTGTTGCAGTCTGTCAGTCATATAATGCAAGTAGATGGGAATCACGGCTTTGAGAGTCAAAAAAAAAACATACACAAACAAAAACAAATTAAACCCTACGGCTCGTGACGACACACTGATGTCCTAAGACACGAAACGATCGGTCTGTGCAAAGAACAGTAAAAAACATACACAAACAAAACCAAATTAAACCGTGGCTGGTGACGATACATTGATGTGTAAAGACACGAAACGATCTGTCTGTGCAAGAAATTGAACAGTATTTATATAGTTTTTTTTTTACCTCTGATTCACGCAATGTTTGAACTGTCCTGAGCGGCGGCGCGTCCTCAACAGCAGGCACGTGAGGCCTATTCTTCTTATTCTTGCTTTACGGCGAATCGCAGACTTATAAGTGCATTACCGCCACCGACAGTATCTCTCAAATGGACCATTGACACTCTTAATTGAGATTGTAGATAGAGTGTCATTTTAAGAGATAGATGGCGGTAATGCACTTATAAGTCTGCACATCAATGTATCGTCACGAGCCGCGGGGTCATTTGGTTTTGCGTATGTTTTTTTTACTAGCAAAGCCGGATTTCCCAACCCTTCCATTATACGATGACAGCGCACGTTGGATGTTAAAATCTCCAGTTTTGATGTCTATGAAGAAGAAACAACGTCACCTACATCCGTGGATACCCTGGGGGTACGGGATTACTTTTTGTATAAATACTTAATATAATTTAATAGAGATTATACATATGTTTTATATCCCAATAAAAGGCAATAAATACAATTGATAAACACTCAGCTTTACATTTGGGGATATGTGTTGAAATGGGTGTCCCTGGTGTTGTTGGAATGTTTTTTGTACGGGTGGGTGGGTGGTGTGCCCCCCGCCACCGAACGGTTGTGGCTGGGTGAATAATCTACCCTTAAGTCTGAGGTTTCGATTTGCGAATGGTCAGTGTTACAACCGAATCTACAAGATTTGTCGATGCAGGATGTGGTACCACAGCAGATGCTTCCAGTATTGAGAGTTGATCTTTAATAGACATTTCCTGCAAGGACATTTCAGTGCAATCGGGGCAGTCAGAAAGTTAAGTTACTCTTAATCAGTTTCTACTTTGGTTCTCATTTGATTACCCGCCAGCAGAAATGAATCTATAAAGGGAAAAGGTGTGGTTGAACAGCCTATATATATATTATGCAATATTAGGATAGACTATATAGATATAATATATGATATATATACGGTCTGACTACCTATTATATTTAACCCTTAACCCCTGAATATTTTAGATTTTTACAAAAACAAGGTTAGATAACCAATGCCCCCCGGCAAATGATGAAGAACCCTTCTGAACAATCAGCATTATCAATTCAAACAGCTCTTTGTTTGATTTTAAAATATAATTCGCTGTAGATTCCCCAATTTTCTGCACCTTTATTTTTGTTTTTGATGGTTTATGCTAGGATCTGGTATTGTTAAAATGCATTTCATTTCGCGGGTAGGCGGAGTCAGGGGAGGAAAAGGAAAACGTCTCTTTTTTTGAATTGGGGGAAACAGTTTTATTCAAATTTAGCACAAATATAAAAAAGGAAATCTAATCTAAAAAGGAAAGGAAAGAAGTAAGGTGTGTAATGTTTTCGAATGCTGTTTTATGTTTTGTAGCATATTTAATGCATCAGGCTTTTTCTATAGAGAGGAGCTCATATACACAAGGATGTAAAAACACATCAGCTTTATTTAGAGGCTCAAACTAAACTAAACTGTGCAGTTTGGTGCAGATGTTATTTATATATGGCCAAAGAGAAAGATGAAATTAATTCATATTATCAATATTTTTAACAGTACAGACTACTTAGCCTACATAAAATGCATAAATATCGGGTGTCACTCTATATCCTCTGTCGGTAATAAGGTTTTAGAGTATAACACCGCTCTTAGTTTAATGGTGGGTGGGGTTGCGCAATACAATAAGTCAATCCAATACAAACTAACTGACTGAGAAAGAAAGGAAACAAGATAGCCAAACGTGGTCCTCAAAAGCCGTTTATCTGATGCTATCATTTTTCGACAAAAAAAAAAAAACAACAAAAAAAATAAATAAATCTGATTTATTTATTAGCCTTTAATCAGATTCAGTTTATTACAAAATCAGCAACAAATATTAACACCGCGAAAAGAACGGAAAAAGGAATAAATTAGAAGGAAAAAGATTTTATTTGGGCAAAAACAGTATACAAAGGGTTTAACCAGTTAAAAAAATAAAAAAAGGTTAAAAGCAAAGAGTCCATCACTGAACTACACTGCTTAATGACACACACCACACACACACACACACGACACACACACACACAAACACACCAGCACACACTCAAGGACACACACACACACACACACACAGACCAAACTACACAAACACACAATCACAGGACCACACAAAACACACCCACAACTACAGAGGGACACAAAATCCACACGGTGTGTTTTTATGGTTTTTGTGGGGACTCTCCATAGGTGTAATGGTTTTTTTACTGTACAGACCGTATTTTCTATTGCCCCACGCCAACCCTACCCCTAAACGTACCCCTCACAGGAGACTTTCTGCATATTTAGATTTTCAAAAAAACTCATTCTAAATTATTTATAATCCTTTTGAATTATGGGGACACTGAAAAATGTCCTCATAAATCACCTTCTCGTTGTAATACCTACGTCATACCCATGTTATTATAAAAATTTGTGTCCTCATAAACCACACACACACACACCACATCACACACCCCACCACCCAGACCAGATCACCTACACCAAACAGACACACACCACAGATCCCACAAACAACATCACACACACACATGCAAGATGACACTCACAGCCACAACACACAGACCGACACACCAAACACACACAACACACACAGACACAGAGACACACCACAACCGACACCCACACAGACACACCACACACCACAAACACACGACACACAGAGACAACTCCGAACCACACCACACTAGACACAGACACAGACACCTCACACACACACAACCCCACACAACCAACACACAGATGACAGTCTCACAGACGTACACAACACACACAGCACACACACACAGAGACACCGGGCACACACACAGATGACACACCACACACACACACACACAGAGGAAAACTCACCAGACACCACACACACACAGAGGGACCAGGACACACAACCCCACACACACAAACACAACAGAGAGAGAACTCACAGGACACCACACAGACACACACACACACACACACACACACAAGGGGCTTGTTTTTATGGTTTATGGGGACTCCTTTCCATTAGGTTTGTAATGGGTTTGAACGGTTACAAAACCGTTTAATTTGCTTATGCCCCTACACAACCTACCCCAAGGCTACCACACAGGGAAACTTTGTGCATTTTAGATATGATTTTCAAAGAAAATATAATTCCTGAATTAGTATAAGCCTTGAACTGACGGGACATGAAATAAATCTCCGCATGAATAATCACAGGCTTGGTTGTATACCCTTATTGTCATGTACCCCATGTGAGTGGACAAATTTTGGTCCTCAGGAAACTCACAGAAACACGACACACACAACACACCACACACACCACAGAGACCAGAGACACAGACACAAACACACAGACACAGACACACCACACAGACACACACACACACAAACAAACAAAAACACACACACAAAAACACACACAACACACACACATGAGACACTAACAGAACACTACAGACACACACACATCCAGACCATCTCACAGACCACAACACACACACACACACAGACCAACTCACAGACACACACACCACACACACACGAGACACAACACACAAGAGACACAAACCTACACACACACAACACACACACACACACACAGGAGAGTACGAGGACACACACACAGACTCACACACACATACTCACACACACCACACACACATACACACTCCATACGCACACACAGAGACACATAAACACACACACAACACAAAGAGGGGCACACACACTACACACAAACAAGACACACACATACACACACACACAACACACACAGACACACACACACACACTCACTCTCTCCCTCACACACACACACACCACAAACACACCCTACAGAGGACACCACACACACACACACACCACAGCAGAAAGACACACACACACACACACACAGAGACCCACACACACACACACACACAGAAAACCACACACACAGAGACCCACACACACAAGAACACACACACACAGAGAAAACAACACACACACACCAACACACACCACACACACACACACACACACAGAGTACACACACACACACACACACAAAGCACATACAAACACCCACACAAGAGGACACATACACCAAAGAGACCACACACACACACACAAACAACCACACAGGAGACACACACACACACAGAGACACCACACACAGACACACACAGACACACAGACACAACACACAACAGAGAGAGACACACACACAACACACACACAGAGAGAGAGACCAACACCCCACCACCAGAGAGACACAACATCACGGACACAAACAACAGACACACACACACACACACACAGAGACACACACTCTCACACACACAAACAGAGACACACACACAAAACACACACAAACACACACACAGAGTCAGACACACACACACACACACACAAACAGAGAGGACACACACAGAGACACAAAAAACACAGACACACACCATCACAAGAGAAAAGCACACTACCAGAGACACACAGACACAGACACAGACACACCCACACACACACAACGCCAACCCCCACAGAGACCCCCACCCCAGACACGCGCACACACCACACACACACAGAGACAGACACACACAGAGAGACAGACACAGACACACAAACACAGACACAGAGACACACACACAGACACACACAAACACAAACACAAACACAAAAACACACAAACACACACACAAAAACACACAAAAACAAACAACACACAAAGACACCAGAGGACACACCCAACAGATCACAGAGACAAACACAAAGAGACACACACACACACACACCACACACGACACACACACACACACACAACACACACACAAAAACACACACACAGACACACACACAAACCACACAGAGGACACACACACAGACACGAGACACACAGACACAGAGACACACCACACAGCAGAAACACCACACACCACGCACCACCACACACACACACACACACACACACACACACACACACACACACCACAGACACACACACAGACCACAGACACACACACACAAACCACACACACAGAGACACACACACACCCCCCAGAGGACACCACACACACGCACAACCCCACACCCACCCAGACAACACACACAAACACACACACACCCAAACACACACACACACAACGACACACACACACACACACACACAAAAAAACAGAGACACCCACACCCACCCCAGGACCCAGAAGCCAGGAGACACACACCCACACAGAGCACACACCACACACGCAAACACACCCAGACACACACAGCACACACACACCACACAAACAACACAGGACAAACACACACACAAACACACAACACAGACAAAACCACACACACAAACCACAGGCACACACACACAAGCAGACACATACACACACGCACACAGACACACACACAGAAACACAAACATACCACACACCATCAGAGAACACACACAGAGACACCAGAGGGGACACACACACACACACACAGGACACCCACACACACACACAGGAGACACACACACACACACACACAAAACACACAGACACACACAAACAAACCCACACACAGAGACACACACACAGAGACACACACACAAAAGCGCACACACTCACACGCACACACACACAAACAAACAAACACACAAACACACACACACACACAGAGACACACACCACAGACAACAGAGACATAAGACAGACAAAGAGACACAGACACGCAGACACACGCAGACACACACACACGCACACACACACAAAAACACAAACACAAACACACACACAAAAACACACAAAAACACACACACACACACACACACGCACCCACACACACACAGACACACACACAAAAAAAAACAGACACACAACACCAAGACACACACACACACAGAGACACCCACACACACACAGACTACACACACACAGATTCACACACACACACAGAGTCACACACACACGCACAGAGTCACACACACACACCAAAAAAACACACACACACACACACCCCAAACACACACACACACCCACGACACACACAACAAACACACACAGGGACACACACACACCACACACAGACACACACACACAAAACACACACACCACCCACAGACACACACACAGACCACACACACACACACACACAACACAAAAACACACACACACACACAACACACAAAAACACACACACAGAGACACACACACACGCAACACACACAGACTACACACAACACACACACACACAACCACCAACACACACACACACACACGACACACACACACACACACACACAGACACACAAAACACACACAAACACACGACACACACACCAAAACAGACAACATACACCACACACACAACACCACACACAGACACACACACACACACGCACACAAACAAACACACACACGCACACACACACACACACAAACACAGACAACACCACACACACACACACCAGGACACACACACACACACACACACAACACCCACACACACCCACACACACAAAAACAAACACACACAAACACCAAGGACACACAACCCAAACACACACAACAGAGGACACACACACCACACACACACGACACACACTACACACACACACACACACACACGAACACACACACAGGACACACACACACCACACACACACACAAACACACACAACCCACAGACCCAAAACACACATCACCGCACCACGAGACAAACACACACACCACACAGGACACCACACACACACACACAGAGCACACAGACACAGACACAGAGACACACAGACACAGAGGACACACACACACAGAGACACACACACAAACACACAGACACACACACACACACGCACCACACACGCACAAACACACAGACACACACACAACACACACAGAGACACACACACACACACACCACACACAACACACACACAACACATACACACAAAACACACATAAACACACACACACAACACACAGACACAGACACACAAACACACACACACACACACACAGGACACGCACACACACACACAGGACACGCACACAGGACACGCACACACACACACAGGACACACACACAGACACACACACACACACACACACACACCACACACAGACACACACACACACAAAAACACACACACACACACACACACACACAGACACCACACACACACACACACACCACACAACAGACCCACCCACACAAACACGAGACAACACACAGAAACAGAGGGACCACACGACACACACACACAGTGGCACACACGCAGTGACACACACACACGCAAACACACACAGACACACACACACTACACACACACACACAAAACACAAAAACACACACACAGGACACAACCACAAACACACAGACACACACACACAAACACACACTCACTCACTCACATTCACACACACAGACACACACCACACACACACACACACACACACAAACACACACAGACACACACTCACACACGCACACACACACAGACACACACACAACACACCACAGACACACACACACACACCACACACAGACAACACACAGACACACACACACACCACACACACACAAAACACACACACACACACACACACACACCACACACCACAAAGAGACACACACACACACACACACACGACACACACACACACAACACACACAGACACACACACACACATTCACACACACAGACACACACACACACATGAACACACACACACACAACACACACACAAAACACACTCACGTACACACACACACACACACGCACAAAACAGAGACACACACACAGACACAGAGACACACACACAGAGACACACCCACACAGAGACACACCACCACACACACACAGAACCAACACACACACACGCACACACACACAGACACACAAACACACACACACACACACCACACACAGAAACACACACCACACAGCACACAAGACACACACACAAGAACCAACACACACAAACACAGACACAACACACACACACCACACACACATCAGACACACACACACACACACAGACACACACACACACACACACACACACACACACACTACAGAGACACACACACACACACACCAGACACAAACACCACGCACACACACCACCACACAGACCACACACACACAACACACCACCACACACACAACAACACAGACACACACACACACACACACACACAGACACACACACAACACACAAACAGAGACACACACACAGAACTACAACACAGAGAACATCACACACAGAGAACCCAGGACACAGAGAAACACCACACAAAGAGCACACAAACACACCACACACACACGGGACACACACACACACACAACACACACCAAACACACACACCCAGACACACACACATACATACAGACACACACACACAGACACACACCACACACACACACACACAAAAAACAAACACACACACACACACACACACACACACGAGACAGACACACACACACACACACCGACACACACACCACACACACACACACACACACACAGAACACACCAAGACACACACACAGACACACCACACACACACACACCACACACAACACAACACAACACAACACCACACAACACAACACAACACAACACAACAAACACACCACACAGAGACACACCCACACAGAGACACACAGACAAACACACAGACACCCACCCAGACACACACACACACCCACACACACAGAGACAACAGACACAGAGACACACACACACAGAGACACACAAACACAGAGGAAACCACAGACACAGACCACAGACACACACACAGACCACACACACAGACACACACACACACAACACACAACACACAGACACACACACAGACCCACACACACACACAACACACACACAGAGACACACGACACAGAGACACACACACACACAGAGACACACAGACACAGAGACACACACACACAGAGACACACAGAAACACACACACACACACACCAGCAGAAAGGCCCAAACAGCCACAACCACACACACACACAGAGACACACAGACACAGAGGACCCACACACAGAGACACACACACACACACACACACACAGACACACACACACACACACACACACACACACACACACACACACACACACACACACAGACACACACACACACACACACACACAGACACACACACCCACACACACACACACAGCCAACACACAAACACACACACACACAGAGACACACAAGCCACCAGAAGACACACCACACAGAGAGACAGACACACACACACAGACACACACCACACACACAACACACACACACACAAGCTCACACTCACACAAACCCCTCACCACACACACAAAACACCCACACAACACAGGACGACCACACACACACACACGCACGACGAAGAATAAATAAAGAAATGATGTATGGTTACTAATGTGCTTCAGTCCAGCCAGGTTTCCGTCCTTAAAATATCACTAACAACATAAAAGTTATTCTTGTTTACTTTATTTAAAAAAAAGGCAAAAAGACACGTGTACCTCGACCTGAAAGGGGCGTTTTTAGAAGCTTGCTAAAAAAAAAGTGTGAATTATCAATTAGAGGGAGAATTTTCATTAAAGTTTTGATCATGTTGGTACTTTAGAGGCCTTTGAAATTTAAACTATTTACACAACGTGAAACCATAAGTGCCCGAGCAAGAAATGTTTAACTAAAAGTTTTGTTGAAAGCAATCCACCAAAAAAAAGAGAAGAAGCTGTAATTGAGTGACGTCACTCGGCCGCGCCACGGCGGACTCGCATCCTGGTGCCACGTCTGAAGCGACGCTGTTGGCAGGTGACTCCGTGACTGACAGCCGTCTCAGCCAATCAGCGGGCTCTACGTCAAGGCGCGGGCTGTTTTCTCGCCCAATAGCGCGCGTTTGTGGGCGACTTTTAACTGACAGCGATTCAGAGCGAGAACTACACCGCTGTTAGCAGCACGACCGGAGACATGTGTGGTGAGTATGGCCGTCAAAACTGCGCTTTTATTTCATATTTACACTGATAATATACAAACCGTTTGCTTACATTACACGCGGCATAGACGAAAGGCATATGGACTGAAGTGCTGAGACAGAAAAGCCGCTGGAGAGAAAGTCCACTAGCATTTAGCCTGTGTGCTAACCCCTCGCCTGCCTGTAGCTAGCGCTGGACAGCTGTTTGGGCATCAGGTTGAGTCTGCGACCGCACCTGTGATGCTACAAACGTCTTCTAGATAGTTATGACCTTAATGTTCTTTATAGTTAAAGGTCTACGGTTCTTGTTTTGTTCTTTATTCAAACCATACAGATTATGCGTCGCTGGGACTCTTGATGCTCCTTAATTAAAGCGCGCTGTGTAATCCTGTTAGACAAGATCCATAGTGTTTAATAATTAAACCTCAAACATTGCATCGTCTGGAGATGATCAGGCCTCTTTTTCCAGTGGAACAGGTCACATAACTTCATTTACAAATGAGCACACCTCGAATTCAGGTTTGGTTTGCTGGTCAACGCCTAAGAGAAACACTACAGCTTATGTTACAGCTGAATACTCTGTGCTTTTAATGACTCTGTGGAGAAGGGCTCAGGTGTCCTTTGTCTCTGGTAGAGGTGAGGAAGAGAGAGAATGGCCAGCTGGAAGCTCTTTTCCCAAAGGTTTCTTCTTCTTCTGATAAGCTACATCTGTCTGACCTCTTCTTAAGATAAACAAGACATTCAGGAGTTTGCAGACAGCCTTGACGAAAGGCAGGGATTGTTCTTTTTGAGTTTTGGATTAGATTTGTTCTGACAGCCTCAGAAATAGAAAACAGAATTTCCTTGCACTTTTCAGGGAAATAAGAGTTCAGTGTATCCTACGCTAAAGGTCATGCACATATAATTTGCATACTGCATGGATGCTTTCTTTGTATGCAGAAGTAATGAAGGTACAGCGACAAACTCCTATTTAATTCTACAAGTCAGAGAAACACAAATATATAATGGAAAAACTAATTTGACATTTTTAGTAACTAAAGGGGAAATGTACTGTTACACGTTTAATGTCTCTCTCTTTTAAAAAAAACAAATCAATAGTTCATGTTCTTTGGAAAAAGCAAAGTCGTCAAACTACTAAGTTTGGGATCGGTGAGATTTTTTTATTTTGAAACATCTTTTTTTTTTTCCCCCCTGTAAGGATGCATTAAATTTATCAGTACTGACAGTAATAATGTAACGCAATTCTATTTCAAACAAATGCTGTTCTTTTGACCTTTCTATTCATCAAAGATTCTTCAAGAGATCACAGTTTCCCGAAAGATATTAAGCTGCACAATTGTTTTTACATAATAATGAGAAATGTTTATCAAATCAGCGTATTAGAGTGATTTCTGAAGACTGGAGGAATGATGCTGAAAATTCAGCTTTTTGATTACATTTAAAAAAAAACAGCTATTTTAAGTTGTAATAATATTTCACAATATTGCTGTTTTTACTGCTATCAAAATCAGTCTGGGTGAACATAAGCATCGACTAAAATAAAACCGACTTCCAAACTGCTTAAACTTTAAACATTCAGGGTACATGAATGCTTAAAGGACATATTTTTTTCATGGATTTGGGCTCGTGTTTTTTTTTTTTTTTTTTTTTTTTTTTTTTTTTGAAGAGTTGGGATGTTGAAGCTATATTCAGAATCCATCCTTTCTTGGTTTTAAATGGTCATCTGCCTAATAAGCAGAGCGTTATTGACTATACCCCCCCCCCCCCCCCCCCCCCCCCCCCCCCCCACACACACACACACACACACAGTATGCAGTGCCCACAGCCAGACCACTGAATGGCGCTTCTGTGACGTTTCTGTCCTTTCATAGTGCTGTACTTGGAGTGCATTTATCCCCTACGAAGATACAGACATTCAAACCAGTCGTTTTCTTTATTTAGACTTTCCTTATCTCACTGTTCAGTCGCACAGTTTTTGCTGAGCTGATTTCCTCCCTATCATTGATTTTGTTCTGACTTTTCTGTGTGCGTGTGTGTATGTGTGTATCCACAAAGATGGATGTTTCTTTCCATTCGGCGGCTTAATGGCATCCATAGCAATGCATACGCATACGCAATGTGTGTGTGTTGTGGCATCTCTCTAGTGCGTATCCTCCCTCAGTGGTTACTTAAGGATGTCAAACCGGTTGTGTCTGCTTTACCAGACTTGCTTATCAGAACTAACGTCACTCTTTGCTTTTGTTGGCTATTTATCTAGCTGCTACTTCATCAGGGTGAATCTTTCGCTTTCTTTACTGTTTGTTTGCTGTGCTGTTTTTAGAGACGCTGCGGTTTTCCAAGGAATAGGCTTACATGCTGATGTCTTGCATTTGTATCAAACCTTGATGAAGACTTACACACTGAAATATGTTGGATATTTTTTAATAATACAGGTGTAATATCAATTGTATGTTAATTTCAGCTCCAGTTTCTCTCACCGGAGTTTGTTTGTTGTCCAAAATTTAAAGTCTCGGGACGTTTCAAGAAATAGAAGTAGCATCAGATCTTTTCACATATTGTGATCCAACTGTTTTTTGTGTTTTTTCCCCCCAAATTGTTGATCTGAATGCAATTTTGCAGTTGATTTATAAGAGAGGAATCAGTTGTTTTGAGTTCTATTTCAAATGGAAATTACAAGGGCAAAAAATTAAATGCATTAAATAATTCGCGATAAGATAACTAACATGCATTTAGAAAATAGTTCCTAAATGCATGTAGTTTAAGTAAAGTTGATCTTTTTTGGGATTTCATCAGTTTTAACAGATCTTATCATATCAGCCATTCAGCCTTTTAAAAACTCCTATTACTCAACCTGTACATGACTTTGCATTTGGATGCAAAACTCACTTGTTGCATTTTCACTTTGCTGTCTAGATTACTTGGTCACCTTGAGGCTCATCTATTTGAAAACTGATATAACAGCTTTTATATCTGATATAGCATTGGTAGTGTGTGAATTGGAATGCAGCCATAGTCTTAATTTCTGCAAATAAACAGATTTTCACAGCACTGTCCATAATAACAAACACACTTTCTTTTTCTCTCTAAAGGCATCTTTGCGTATCTGAATTATCACGTGCCCCACACTCGGCGTGAGATCCTTGAGGTCCTTATCAAAGGTCTGCACCGCCTGGAGTACCGTGGCTATGACTCCGCTGGTGTGGGTATCGATGGGGGGAACAGTAAGGAATGGGAAACCAACTCCAAGAGCATCCACCTGATCAAACAAACAGGAAAAGTCAAAGCCCTGGATGAGGAAATCCATAGTAAGTAATGGTGGTAATTTCACAGGTCAGGGTTAGGCACAAAACACACTATAAGCCAGTATGAGAACACTTCTTGCAATAAAATCTAGACTTCACGCTAATGTGCTTCAAAAAGCATCACATGAGCAAATCGCACAATGCAAGTACGTGTCGCATTCTCAACTTTCCTGCAAGAAACTCCTGAGTGCGGTGTCTGCACTATAGTTTCTGTTTTCACTTCACATAAACAGTTTGAAAAGAATTTTGATGAGCTACTTGATTCAAGTCGATGGCTGCCAGCAACTTTTTGGTTACACATTATTCATAGTATCTTCTTTTGTGTTCAGCAAAACAAACTAATCCCTACAGGTTTGGACCAACCTGAGGATGAGTAAATGATGACAGAATTTAACTATCCCTGTAAACATGTGTCAACAATAAGTAAAAAAAAAAATATATATAAAGGTTTTGTGAAACCAGTACAACAAGTACATTTCAAAGAACTTGCAACATGTTTAAACTAGGTTTTTTCTTTTCTTGAGACACCGCACACTTGCACTTGTGTAAAGTGTATTTCTGTTCCATTTGTATTTCTAAGTGTGATCGTGTCGCTATTGATTTGAAATGTGGTATTAGCAGTTTGTATGTAAACATCTGTTCCACAGGGCAGCAGGATGTTGATCTTGACGTGGAGTTTGATGTGCATCTGGGAATCGCTCACACTCGATGGGCCACTCATGGCGCCCCCAGCCCTGTCAACAGCCACCCGCAGAGATCTGACAAGAACAACGGTCAGTTAGCAGCCTGCTTTTCATAACTCGTATCTAGTTGCACAATTTTCCATTAAAATAATATTTTGGATAGAAGTGTTCCAATTTTGTAGTCATTATTTGATTTGCTTGCAGAGTTTATTGTCATCCATAATGGAATCATCACCAACTACAAAGACCTGAAGAAATTTCTGGCAAGTAAAACAACATCTTCATCCACCCGACGTGCGTCTATATGTTGACCGTTTCTGTTTGTATGTGTACAGGAGAGTAAAGGCTATGAGTTTGAGTCCGAGACGGACACGGAGACCATCGCTAAGCTGGTGAAGTACATGTATGATAACCGGGAGAACGATGCCATCACCTTCACCACCCTCGTGGAGCAAGTCACCCAGCAACTAGTAAACACCTTTTCTGTCACCTTGACGATGATGGGCACTCTAAAGGTCACGAGTAATGAGAATGATGTGGCAATAAACGTCTTCTCTACTTTAGGAAGGAGCTTTTGTCTTGGTCTTCAAAAGTTTGCACTATCCAGGAGAGGCAGTGGGCAGCAGGTAACTTCTACCTTATGTAGTCAGCGTTCACACATGTGCTCAATTAAATGCGTTAATGCATTCATTTATTTCGGCGGTTTCATTCTGTTTGGTGTGATTTCTAAGAACCGATCATGAGCTTCTGAGCAGTCGTACACACAAACACAATGCCCCTAGTGGAGCTCCCGATATCAGGAGAAAGGAAAACGGTTAAAGTCGTTCTCTATGAACAGTTATAAATGAAACCAGATCGGGCGTTTAACAAAAGCAAGCCATTTGCAGTCTTACTAGGATAACATTTAGGTGACGCTTGTTCCATTCATGTACTTTAGTTATCTACAGTAGTTCACATGAACTAACAATGACAAATGAGTCCAAAGCATTTATTATTATGGTAACACTTTACAATAAGGTTCATTAGTTAACATGAACTAAGAATGAACAATACTTCTACAGCATTTAGTAATCGTAGATAAAGGTCCACTGAAGTGCCTTGAAACACGTAGCGTTGTGCTATGTGGTGACGTCATTTCAACTGAAACGGGAAGATGGGGCGGGACATATCGAGCAGCCCCGCCCCCTTTTTAAATGGCCAATAGCGTTTCGCTTGTATCTCAGCTTGGGCCAGAGCCTTTGAGCTCGGTAACGGCGCATTTGACAGCTTATGACAGCCACAGTGTAATAGATTAGCTCTTTAGATTCAATATGAAACTCTTACTAAAGCAAAACTGTGATTCTAATGATGCTGAGGATGTGTAGCTTGAAAATTGTGTAGGTTGGTGCAGGGCTTGTCTAACCGTTTCTCCTCCTAATCTGATCCAAATCGCTATAAAATACAGCATTCTGTGTAGAATTCAAATGGGTCTGAATCATTTTGTGGTCTGTGCGACTCGCGCATATGATCCGCTTCTTGATCGTGTCTCTGTACCGGAGCAGACTGTGGGCGTGACAAAGCGAAACCAGACTTCTTCGACCCAATGGAAAGCATATTTACACTGTCTGAATCGTTCCTTATTCCCCAAATAGTGCACTACGTGCCATTCAGCATACAGAAAATACCAACTCTGTGAACAAGTGACCTATTTCAGCCACAGCTTCAGCATCTATTTATAGTGTAGGGGGCGGGATTCTAGAGAGCATTTGATTGGACAAAGTTTGAGAAGCTGAAGTGGGGGGTGACGTCATCAAAACCGTTGATCCATATTGCCGGAAGTGAGAGACTGTACGTTTTTAATGCTTATTTCTTCTAAATACGAATTTTGTCATCGTTTTGGAGCACACAAGCTTATACATTACTATAAGGCTAACATATTCATACTAAAAGTCTAAAACAATTTCAAACTTATTCTCTGTAGCTCTCATTAGCCAGCTGTATCTTTTATATACAAATGCACTGAATGTGTTAACTAAGACAATAATTACCTTGCAATACACTGTATTTGAATCATTTGACAGCCCTATCAATGGTACTGTATTACAGTACAACTAAGAGGATCCGCCAAATCAGCCTTATTTGAACATCTCATGGGTATTTTTTTGCATCCATCCAGGAGAGGAGGTCCATTACTGATTGGAGTTAGAAGTGATCACAAGCTTTCCACAGATCACATCCCCATCCTGTATCGCTCCTGTGAGTTCACACACTTCCTTCATAACACACACTGACCTCTCTCTGCATGAAGCATAGTTTATATTTGTAAATAACTGGCACATATGCTGTAAAATCATTGAGCGTAATGCTCAAACATGTTCAAATCTGTCCTGCAACGTGCTCAGATTCCACTGGCCCATCTCTGTTCAATAGAACTAATCTACTTTCAACTGTATCTGTCAAATAAGTAGGTAGTCCAGAAATACAGTAAAAATTGATAGACAATAAATTTATAAGCATTCATATAGTGGCAAAAAGGTTGTCATGCATGATACTGTACACGTAGTTTACTTGCAGTATCTTGCTTCTGATAGCAAATGATCCTTTCAGCTTTTACTAACATCATAAATATAATTCATGTATATATTCTCTTTAGAGTTACCAAGAATAAAATGTAAACACAAAGTACTGCAAGTTTTTGTTAATTTTCCCTTTGATTTGTTCTGTGATTAATAATGTTATTTGTGTTTTTTATATAGCTGGTAAAGATAAAAAGAGCTGCAATACTCTGCCCAGAATGGACGAGGACACGTGTCTTTTTCCTGTGGACGAGAAAGCCGTGGAGTACTACTTTGCATCTGATGCCAGGTCTATTCCTTTCTGTTTCGCCTCATCCATTCGCTTTCTTTGTTGGTTTTATCTTTATATTGTGCAGCAGAGGGGATTTGTTTGCTCTGGTGTTTTTCAAGCAAAACCCAAAAAGAATGGAGTGGATTTAAACAGAATAGGTGATTTAAATGTCTTTATTTGATGTCACTGCAGTGCTGTCATCGAGCACACCAATCGGGTCATCTTCCTCGAGGACGATGATATCGCAGCAGTGCGTGACGGGCGTCTCTCCATCCATCGGATCAAGCGCACAGCGGGAGATCACCCGGCCCGTGCCATCCAGACCCTGCAGATGGAGCTGCAGCAGATCATGAAGGGTAAGGACAGATGCATACCATACACAAAAATAGCAAGAGCTGATTGAAATCACCAGTTGCAACCTGATTGACTGGCTTCTGTGCAGTTTTTATAAGTGGGCTGGACGCAAAGTTTCAAGGATGGAACTTTCAGAGGAAACACTAGTCCTTAGATTAAACATTGTGTGCAAGGTTCATGTCACTTGTCAGGAAAAAGTATTAATCATTTAATTGACATTAATACAACATACACATGCTGGACTTCAAATTACAAGTGTGCTTGTTTTAACAACAAATTAAATGCATATATTTAATTAATTAATATATGAATACATTATGTCCACTATTCTAATGCGTTAATGTACTGTATGCCCACTGCTCTGATTATGGAGCACATTTGTGCTGATTCTACTGAAACTGATCAAGCAACATTCAAGACGATCAATTGGAAATTATTTAAGAAAATGTATCAATTACAGATTAATCAATTAAATAATAAAGCATCAATTAAACCATTAAATAAAAGACTGTAGTTGGTCAGACCTGATCACACCAAGAACAATAACTATGGCAAAAATTTTATTAGCGTCCACATCAAAGGATGATGATGATGATTTATTATAAGCACATGCTACAGTTTTGTCGCCTGGCACTTTAAATGCCCGAGCTTGTGGATTCTGATTGGCTGTCAAAGTTTTATCATTCATCAGCTGGGGGGAAAAAAAATAAATAAAAAAAAATATATATATACATATACACACTGATGTGAAACGGAGCAACAGAAGAAAAGCCCCAGCCCACACACAATCTATTTATGCTTCATGCTAATTATTTGCTATGTTCAAAGTATTGTGTATTTTGGTAATCATATTTTCCCTGTGAAGTCTGAGGTTACTCTTCTCACGTCACTGAGAGATGTTTGCTTAGAAATTGAAGAGCCTGTTAGACATGATTACACAAAACTTTCATTGGGGAAACACACAGATGCCAACCACACCCTATGTGACTCACATTAAGATTGTAAAGTTAAGTTTTCAGGACGTTTATGTACAAACTTCTCAATGCAGCTCTGCCATATAAACCTTTAAGAGAGAACTGACTCAATCAATCAATCAAAGAGGGCAACTGTAACAGTAATGCACAAATTATGCCGTTAAACGCTGATTTGCACCGTGCCCTTAGGAAACCTATCAGTTTCATATAACAGCTAGGCTTTTGGGATCACTATTGCATGTGTTTTTCAAGCAGTCAATTATGAGTTTGAGGCAAAAGTCGTAGTTTATAGTTAGTTAATAGTGAGACTTGATTCCCAAACCGAAGTGTGACCAGAAATTTTATATTGCACATGTTCGAAGAGACCTTCATCTCTTTGCTCTCCTCTCACTTGCATCGCAGTGGAGCGTTCTGATTGGAGCTTTCCAGTTGTGTGTGTGAATCACGCGCTCTGTGAACGGACTATGGCTGTGCATCTACCATAGCAGTCACTAGTACTGTTGAACTCGAGGAGCTTGACATTTGTCAGAGGGCAAATGTGTGCTCGCTTTCTGGCCACCAGAGAGCAGTACATCGCTTCAGATGTGCACTGCTTTATATTTCTCCTCCTTTTTTGCTCCTCCTCCATCTCTCCATCCACTCTCATTACCCCATTTCTCCGCGCCTCCCTGCATTTCATCTGACCTATTGTGAAAAAAAAAAAAATTAAATACAATTCTCATGACCTAATTTCGGGGTATAGCATTCTCGCATTCAATGATTCTGTGAGAAAAGAATTGAAAAGAGCAGAAAATGAAGGGCTTTGGTTTTGCTCTGCGTCAGTGGCTAAAATCTCTTAATCCCATATTTATGGTAATGATTTTTCAACCGTGGCTTATGACACCTCCCAGATGCCCTTTAAGACGAGAGCACTTCCAGATGACATTTCCTCAAAAATATGGCACCATAATTTGCTCAACACAACAGAATGCTGTGCTTTTGTGATGTTTATCAACTAAAAGCTCCCTTTTGTGCTTCACCACAATATTCTATAGTATTTCAGCACTTTCTGACTTCACTCTGATTCTTCTTTAAAAACAGGAAACTTCAGCTCCTTCATGCAGAAGGAGATCTTTGAGCAGCCAGAGTCTGTGGTCAACACCATGCGAGGAAGAGTTAACTTTGAGAACAACACAGGTGAGGCCAGATCCGCAAGTCATTTCCAGACCAGACACAAGTAAAGCTTCTAGGGAATTCAACATGCTTGTGAATTTAGACATATTGCTAGACCGGTTGGAAGAAAATGATTAACGGGAACAATTTGTGTCTTTGCAAACATGTACCAGCTGACGTGGTATGCGTGTATGTGTTGACTTTGGTAGAACTGACCATCCTCTTCTTCATATGTGTCCTGTCAACGGCCATCATTGTCAGTAAAACTGGACTCATTAGCAATGAGTCAGATTTCAGGAGAAACGCAGTAGCAACCCTAAGGGTTTTTTTCTTACTGTGTTCAACCTTTTAGACTGTTCCTGTTATCAGTGTTTTTGAGCTATCTTGTCTTTTATTCTAATAAATAAGCTTATATGACAAACACCAACTCTTTTAGTACCACATAATTTTACAATTCTCGATTCCAATTTGATACCACAGCAAAAACTACTAGCCTAACAAATATAAAATTTAAACATAATTAAAGACAAGTGAATTGTCAGTAAATAAGAACAAATGAACAAATTACAAGCAATAACAATTAAATATATAGAACAAAGATACAAATTAAACCGCGTTTCATTTAAAAGATACAACGTAACCAAAAAGGTTTTGTAGCGTGTCTGGGTCCAGAAATGCATAATCACATGTAAAATAAATTGCAGTTCTCACTCAGTGTTCGCAACCAAACTTGATTTTCATGGATGCATTCGATTGCTTTTTTTTCTTAATATACTATATTATTATATATTATTATATTATAGATATATATATATAGAGCAAACTCTGCTCTGATTGCTTTTTACAAAAGTTCTTTAATTTTTTTAACTAGAAACAAGAATAGAATGAAACTGTCTGTCGCCATTTGACAATTAGAGGCAAGCCACGTATTTAGTCCGGATGCTGCACAAGTACTGTTTCTTGATGCACATTTTTTGTTCATTTGAAAATATGAAACAAAACACAGAATAGTCTTACTCTGCTTTGTGACAAATTATACAAACATACCAAATTGGAGAAAACAAAGCAGCAGACGCGATTTCTCTCCCTCCTCTACCCCTCTCCTGCGAATGAGAGGCAGGCATCTAAGTCTCGACAGCACGGTGGCGTTCTGGACTTAACAGAATGTTTCTTGTCTACCGCTGAAAACACCAGCAGCATTTGCCACTTCTAACTACTATCAATATGCATTTACAAGACTGCACAAAGATGCAAAGGACAAGTGCCATGTAATATATTTCCTGAAGACAGTTCCCCTCGAGATACATTCGATAAAACCCCCCACAACCAATTCAATAGCATTTTCTTCCAATTTTGCGCGAGCGTGACACCGTGAGTTGGCTCTGCTTCGATACCGTATTGTTATACTCTCTTGTGTTGGGCTCTTCAGCCGTCTCTGCCGCACCAGACATTTTGGAAAATGATTGCAATGCAGTTTGTGTGCAAACCCGGAACAGAGACAGTTGAAATAAAACAAACTAAAACTCTCACACGCATAATTAAATATTGATTAATTCGTATAAATTAAATATCGATTAATAATTGTTAAAGCTACAATGTTACTCGCCAAGATGAGTATTTTGACATACTTGTATGTATTTGTCTGTTCACAAGCGCAAGATGCAGTACTGGGTACTGAATGGAGTTGTCTTTCGCGTCTTGAAGAATTATTTAAAATCGCTTGAATTTTTAAATTAACAAGGCTTAAAAACACATGCAAATGATAAGCATTCGTGACGATGCAGCAGTGGCCCGATCGGGCCAGTGACAAATCCGCCAACTGTCCCGAGCGTCTTTTCACAATCACTCCTTATTGTCGAGCCCTGTAGCAATTTTCTGGCTAATCTGCTTCCTTGAAAAGTTCATAGTGAATTGTGAAACAGAACTTACTTGGAATAGCTGATTTTCTGCTTGTATACTGTATTTTCTTAACTTGTGTGTGTTTGCAGTGATCTTGGGAGGTTTGAAAGACCACATTAAAGAGATCCAGAGATGTCGGAGGCTCATCATGATTGCCTGTGGGACCAGTTACCATGCTGGGGTTGCAGTATGTACATCATTAAACAAACCTGGCATTAGTATGGGTTTTCTAGCAAATGGATCGCGCACACTGAAGACACATTTCGACGTCACATTTGGGGCTGGTTAAGCACAACTAACAGCATTTAAATGCTACAGAATATTATATTTGAAAAGTTAGTTTTCAAAGTAATTAGTGGTTGGTCAATATATCACCAAGGCCGATATATCAATATATTATTAATTATTTCTTAAGAATCAAAGTTTTTCGATTTACCTCATAAAGTTCAGAAGCAGGACTTTTATTATGACGACACTCAGAACATCAGCATCTTGAGCACAGATGCATCGGAGCTCCCATTTTCATTAGATTTCTTTGTTTAACGTTTTTGGCTAATAAATCATTTGTCAATTCTATTGCAGTGTTAAATTAAAATTGTTAAAGAAAGTAAACCAGTAAATGTAAACATATTGATAGTGTTTGCTTTTCTGTCACTAGTAATAGTGTAAATATCTAATATTTAATTCCGCAAACCCCACAAAAACTGTTTGTGTTGCAGTCAGTCTGTGTTGAATCTTCACTCATGTCTCACATAACACAATTTCTGTGTAGGGAAACGCAATAGACTAGATATCTTATTATTATCTGTCAGACAACATTTTGAAATCTGATTACATTGGAGACTTGGAATCCAAGGTGTAAATGCAGTCCAGCTGAAGATTGTCCAGATTTGAAACGCATGTTAATGTCAGGTGTGAAGGGGGCCACAGATGTGTACAAGTTTAAATTCAGCATTTAAAGGACAAATCAATTTTTTCCATTATCTTTTGTCATTGGAGTTCATGTTGTGAAAACTTACTGTACGTTTCAGAACTTAAAAAAAAAAAATGATTTAAAAAAATTACATAGACAACAGTAATATTGTCTTTATGATCATGTCTGCTTACAACACAATAATTGGTTCATGCTGGTTCTGTGTTTCGCTTAGACTCGTCAAGTACTGGAAGAACTGACTGAACTTCCTGTCATGGTGGAGCTGGCGAGCGATTTCCTGGACCGAAACACTCCTGTCTTCCGAGATGACGTGTGCTTTTTCATCAGCCAGTCAGGTTGGCTTGTGTGCCTGTATGTGTGTGTGTGTGTTATATAATATGTTTTTGAGACAGGACAGTAATCTGAACTTGTGTGTGTGTGTTCAGGAGAGACAGCAGACAGCCTGTTGGCTCTGCGCTACTGTAAGGAGAGAGGTGCCCTGACGGTGGGCATCACCAACACTGTGGGCAGCTCCATCTCCAGAGAAACAGACTGTGGCGTTCACATCAATGCTGGCCCAGAGATTGGTGTGGCTAGCACCAAGGTGGGTTTGGTTTTTTTGTTTGTTTCTTAATTTATCAAGTGATTTTATTGCCATCAGCTGAGGCAAAAAGGGGGCAGAAAACGGCAACCATCTTTAAACATTTTAAGCATAAAAACTGTCACATTAACTTGTTCATTTAGTGTAATTTAAAAAAAAAATCTACATATTATGCAATTGATCTGATTACAGTTTTAACCAATTTTACAGCCTTAGTAAATTTAAATATTTATAAATAATGATAGTTCTAGTTTTGGTCTGATATTGATACTAATGCTCAAGCAGCCCACAGTTGCTGTGGTTACTACTGAAGGCAAATGCCTCCTCTGTTCACAAGCTTCTAAAATAATTACACTCTCTGACTTGTAATCTCCATTTTCTTTGGGTTACAGAGTTAAAACTGTTAACATATGTACTATTTAAGACACTTGACTTTGGGAAGTTCAAGCCTTAATTAGGTGTCAGATCCCCCTGCAAACCCCTTTGTAATTCGCACCGTTCTTCAACCCATTTCCGCCAATTTGCTAGCATCCTATAACCCACAGCCAGGGGCCCTTTTCAAGAGATGCCTATCTGTAATTTGCCCTCTTTAAAACATGACCAATATGCTACAGTAGTACTAGAGCAACTAGACATGGGGAGCTTGGTTATCCATTATACTACTAAGTGAATAAATGAACAAAAAATGTCCACGTTTTTTTTCATTTCATTAGTTTGGTGCTAAGTTAAAATGCTTTACATATTAAAATTTTTTTGTGACAATTCATCTGAATGGTGTACACTCACATGAGGTGAAGATGGTACTCATAGTTTTCTATAAAAAAGTGTTAATTATGTGTGGTGGGCCGAAGAAGCAGAATAGGTCTGAGGAAAGACCAAGAGACAAAAAAAAAACAAGTATAAAGTAGTGTTGTTACTTTTTTTTTGGACGGGTAAGGGGGTTAATTATTGTGTAGACCACTCTCTGAAGATCACCAGTATCAATGTAATTTACATAAAACATTTATTTACATGAAGGAAATCATCATGCTGAACCACCATTACATTGTGGTATCGGTACTAAAAGTATATGCTTGTTAAAGAATTAGTGAATGCACTTGAGAGTTGAAAGTGAGAAAATCAATAAGAATTGGGAACTAGAACTCTATGAATTGAAATGTGTCCCATACCATCTTGAACCACTGTTCTAGAGGGCTGCATTGGGATTGGGATCCCTCTGGTCCCGCGGGACCCAAACACAGATTTTGGGGGAGCAGGCGGTTTTACCTTTACTGTGGGTGGGAGTGTGCAGTCAAAAAAATACATCGCAGGCCCTGCCATCCCACGATTTGGGGCATAACAAGAATGATGGAGTTGCATAAACACTAGGCTTGATATGGTAGTCTGTTTTACACTGTGTTTGGTCTACAATTCTAAACTGAAAGCGTCTGCTCTGCTCCACACAGCCAGTGTTGCCAGATCTGCGTGACAAAAATAGCCCAAAGTAGCGCAATGACCATATTCCAAATATCAAATCTCAAAATGTTATTTCAATACCTAAAACACAAATTTCACAGCCACTGTCATGCATATTGATCATAAACACAGCTAAGGCTTCCTACCAGTGGCCAGATTCAAACCTGTGTCTCCCACATGAGCACCACAGCTCAGAAGGTCGGGAGCATGTGTTTTAACCACCATTCCACAGCTTCGAGCACCACATACAAGTTTAATGAAGTCATAACAAAAATGTGAAAAGAAAAAAACTGTTCTTGGAATCGTGAGTCTAAGGAGCAGCTGGATTTGGCTAGATGAGAGATGTTAATGCTGAGAGAAGAAATATGACCACAAAGTAGATTGCACTTTTCATACTCTTGCTGGTCCAGCCTTTCTCTACCCCTACTTTCTTTCACCCATCTTAAGTGGAGAAATGGCATTTCTCACTGTTAACGTGTGTCATGCAAAAAACACGAGAGAGTTCGAGTTGATTTATGACTGGGCTTCATTACGATAGAAACATGGATGCCTGCAGGCTGACTGAGGTGATATAATTGCCTATATATATATCAAATTACAGTGAGGTGCCAGGACATCTGCCAAAATCCTGCACTGGTATTTTAGTCCCACTTTCTTTAGCTCTTGAAGCAATTGGGCAGGCCATTTTCAATGAGTTTTAACAAGTTACAGACTCCCTCTGATGTCTTCCAGGTTTCAGAGATGCAGGACTCTGCAGTTGAGAATCAAACCCTCATTAGATCGGTGGTTTATTTGTTTCTGTATTCAAGAATAATTATGATGCAGTTGTGATTGAACAAACTCCCAAAGGTTGTTAATGACCACGTTACATAGTTGTAAAATAAATCCCCCTACCATAGTTATTACTGCAAAGGGTTAGGGCCATAAAAATATTGTATTTAAAGTCACAAAGCAGGGAATTTATGCTGAGATCATATAGCGGATTGTTCGTTAGGTCATGTTCAAGTCTGTATGAAATCAAAATTGACCCTTTATACTTTTGATATTACTCCAAAGAAAATGGTCTTAGTATTTAATATTTTCATCATCAACTGCAAAATCTCATTCAGGTCCAATCTCTGCATGATTGGCCACTTTTGAAGATCCAAACAATTGTATCCATCCATTTTTCCATCCTCAAAACCGCTTATCCTATATGGATTTGCTTTCTCATGCAGTCCGTTTGCTGATTTTGTTTCATTCATGTAGTATAGTTTCACAAAGCTAAAGTCAGAGCATTCTGTTTTTGCTTTAAATTTTGAAATTATACAATCTAATTTAAATCAAAAACTTATGCTACATTTATGCAGCATCTTTTTTTGGATCATGATTAATGAGTGGGTTTCAATGCCTCTAGTGGTTTCGACGAATTATAGGACCGAATTTAGCATGTTTTATATGGATCGGTCCGATAAGTTTTCCTGTTTGGCCGATGCATTCGAGGCGCATCAGACTTTTATTTTGACGGCACTGAGAACGGTAGCGCCTGAACACACAGTGCTCACATTTTCCCTCTTGTTCTGTCTAATACGGATACAAGTCTGTATATACTAGAACGGTTTTTAACAAAGAAGTTTAAAAGGTATACAAAAAGTATCATTGCTTTATATATAGGAATAGAAAGGCAAAACATTATAGACTTTGTTTGCTGTCGCATTCAGCAAAATAGCATTTATTAATTTAAACAACTTGAAGACTATGAACATTTAATTTCACCAGTAACTTGCAAACTTAGTCGGGTCCAGTTGTGAGATCTTTTGAAGTGTGCATGTGACCTGCATGATTGTGTGTTCTCTGCATGACTTTCGGTCCGTGCAAATTGGAATGAGGACAGGTGGAGAGTTCAGCTTCACTGAGACGCGCGATCGACAAACTTTAAACTAGTGATTTCAAATTATGCTGTGCTTTATGCATTTGCCCAATGTCATATTCATGTAATTTTCACTGTGTGCTGTATGTAAAAGGAGTGTTACCTTGGCTTTATTTGAAAAAAAAAATATGATTCCCAATACACACAAACTTCCCAGAATACTGAGTGAACTGTTGGTTACAGTGTTTACTTCCTTTATTATATTTGTTTTATTAAATATTGATTTATTTGGGAAAAAATACTTTGTCATCTAAATGATAAGTATGCTTATTTTGCACATTTATTTTTTTTAATCCATTTTCAAAGATTTCAAATTTCTTAAATATATAATTATATCGGCTTTATATCGGCCATCAGCCACCCTGCTTTCCAAGATATCGGCTGTCAAAAAACCAATATCGGTCGACCATTAGTTGCCTCTAATTTTAAATGGAAAGAGCACAAGCAAAGCCTTGGTTTGTTTATATGAAGAGATATTTTTTGTTTGTATTTATTTATTTGGGATTTGTTTTAAAATTCCACTTATTTGACGCATGTCAATTTCGCAAAGAAATGTGCAGCATTTTATCTGACAAATAATAAAAAGACCTTTTCAGTTCTCATTTTCTTAAAAAAAAAATCATGAGAAAATTGTATCGTGATATCAGTATAGTGAATCGTATCACATTGTGAGTTGAGTGAATTGTTACATCCCTAGTCACATAATGTACATATTACAGTTGGAATTCCTGTTGATGTTAGTGATAAACATACAGTCATGTGATGGTTTTTAAAAACGATGGTTTTTAAAAATTTTTTTTTTTACAGAAGATTGATGGTTAAGGACCTCCAAAAGTGATCCATGAGCCATCAATTCCACCGGCCCTGGTTGTGTGGTCATGCATTAAGATTCTGTTGCGTTACTCTATTAACTTGTTTTTCAAATTTCATTAACGTGAATTTGGCACTGTAAAATGGTGGTCTGTTTTCTGTGGTGCATTGTGATCATAATGCTTTTTCAAGAGCCTCAGATGAATACCCTTTGGAGGAATGGTCATTCTGAAAGCTATTTCTCCAACTGGAACTCATCACAAAGAGAATGACACTCTGACTTTCTCATCTATCCATCAATAAAATCAGAAATTCATCCATCCATTCTTCTTTTAACCCTCCCACTTTGTAGTTCCCAACTCATGTTTTCCAGATCGGTGCATTAAGTGTCTGCACAGGACTTTATTTTTTGGGTGTTTCTGCAATCATGCACCCTCAATTACCTTAAACCACATTTTTTAAATATCAGGACTTTTCAGAATCATTGGATTGCTCCACAGATGCAGGCTGTTGCTGTTTATCCACCCATGTCTGCACAGCACCAGAGCAGTCCCTCAGGGGAACCTTTAAACCCACACCCACAACTACTTGGAGTGTTGCGCTCCTGGGTTTCCAGATTGCAGCTGTAATAATTTGGATTGCAACTGCAAAACTGGGAACTCTCTGCTGACTGAGACATGAGAGCATCATGCAGATGCCAGTTCTTTTTTTCCAGACTCTTTTGACCATGTTTTCAAAACATCCTATATTTAAGGGATGTACATGGGCGCAAGCCTTTGGTACGTTAGACTGATAATTTCATTGGCTGGATTTGTGGTGTCAATCACATTTTAGCGTTGTGGCCACTAGATGGTTAGGTCGACTTCATTCATACCAAATCCAAATATCTGCCAATTTAGTCTCAGCCTCAGATGTCACACCCATGGACCGTTGGCTGAACGTCTGATGCATATGGTATACAAAATTGGAAACACTTCAGGAGTTTCGAAGTCATCATCTGACTGATTGAATTCTAAAGCTTTCCGGGGGGACGTGTGTCATGTTTTTTAACGTTCCACCTGGAAACAAAGATGTCTTGACGCCAAACCCCCTCATGGAAGAAGAAAGCCGTCATGTTTCAACTGTGACAATGAGCACCTATCAGGATCAACTAAATGCTGGATTTTCAAAAGTATTTGACATATTTATAAGAGTCTATGCCGCAAACTTTACATAAGTCCAAGAGTTTTACACAGGTCCATTATCGTGGCATTTCCATGCCCCTAAATATGATGCGGCACAAAACGAAACATGATTGCTTTAACTGTCAGTCATATGGCCTTTTGCGCGATCCTTGGCCATTCAAAGCAGCTATGTTTCCCAGACCTTCTTCCATCAGTCTGAAGGTCTGTCTACGCGAGACTAATGCCGATCAAATGGCACCCTCCAACTGTTCCTTCCTGTTTGCCAAAATACAGCAGTTGCAGCACAGCTTGCAGCCAGTTAGCTTATGCCCAGCCCATCTTGTGAGCTGCTGTATTTGATGTAGATGTGACATATTGTGACAGATTATGCTGTGATTGCTGTCCTCCCTCTCCCACGAGACCACTGTTCTTTTAGAATACTCCTGCTGTGGCAAGCTTTGATTCCTTCATGATTCCATGCATAAAACTCAGTGTTCCGCTAGGGGTTCTTTGTTCCACGGTAGTGGAAGTTTTTTTTTTCTTTCTTTTCAGTGGCTTTAAGTCATTCAAGTCTTTTGTGGCTCTGCTTGACCCTCACTGGATCCATCTCCTGTTTAGCTCCTACTGAAATGAAAAAAGGGGAACAAATATGCATTCTCAAACTGTAACTTTTAGGGTTGGGTACCGAAACCTGGTACCAATATGGCACCAGTACCTATGTAACCGGTATGTACTAGAACCGAATCAGAACATTTCTCAACAATTTTGGTGCCATGCCGGAGCGATCGATTGAAATATTTGTCCTCTGCTTCTCCGAAAAGGGCGTAAAAAGCATCATCACTGCCCCCGCACGTGAAAAATAATTTCCCGACTGAGAAAATGCATGTGAACTCAAGTCGGAAAGCTCTAATAATACACATCCAACAAATCTTTGTAGTAACGCGATTGTCCATGTTTTCACATTCCGACTTAAAAGCACAAATCGGGAGCATCCGCGAAGCGGGTGAATGCAGTAAGTACACTTGCTCTGATGGCAGCAGGTAGCCTTCCGTTAACTAAGCAAAACATGCTTAAATTAAAGTGCCTAAAGCTAAACCTCCCTTGTATTCACATTTCTAAACTTGTCCTACAAAAGAGAACATTTATAACCTTTTTTTACTCCACAACACCAGTCAAATGCTTCCTTTTGTGATCTGATGAGGATTCTTGTCACAGAATGAGGCAGAAAAATATGTTCCAGAGGCTACTTTAAAAAGAATACATTGATTAGCAATGGATTATAAATATACTTATTTATGAAAATACCAGAGATGGCTTGAATAAGACTATACATTGTAGCAGTTGAGTGTTTGTCTTTGTTTTATCATTCAAAACAGTTATATGTTCCATTTACTCAGTTACAGCTATAATAGCATGCCTTTGTCCATATAAGGGATTTCCTGGAGGGTCATGAGTTCTGCTACTTCTCTGACTGGATATGTGGATTTTCTGTGTGAGGGTGCCCTCTGGCATCCAGTATGAATGAAACCGACATCATGTGTTTTATAGTGCTAATGGCCAATCCATCATTTTTGGGGGAATTTTTATTTATTTTTTATAAGTATCGGTTCAGGCACCGGAACCATTTTAAAAGTATCGATTTTGCACCGGTATTCGGAAGAAAAAATATATATAACCAACCCTAAGTAACTTTGCCATGGTATCCAACTGTATAACATTGTCACCAAATGGTTGCTGTTCATTGTGGTGCCGCAAATTACCAAAAATGAATGGTGTCTGTTTGCTTTGTCACAGCAAATCAGTCAGTGTGAACCCATCTTTTAGAAACCTCTAGAGCAAGGGTAACCAACCCTGCTTCTCAAGGGTTACCTGCCTGTTCAGTTCCAACCCTGATCCAACACACCTACCTGTTATTTTGTTGTGATCCAGAACACCTTGATTAGCTTGTTCAGGCATGTTTGATTAGGGTTTGAGCTAAACTGCAGTGCTGTGTTCGACTTCCATATTATTCTTTTACTATTCCCTACATTAGTCCACTAATGTAGTCTAGTTGAAGGAGTGAATGAAAACGAGTGAGAGAATTCGGAAACTGTGTGTGCCGGAAAAGCTGCCGCTTTTGGGTTTGGTTTGTGCTTGCGGTTTAATAATCATTTGAAACTTAGCAAACTGGCAGCTCCAGTAGTAATGAAACAATTTTTCCTGAACTCTCATGGAAACTAGCGTGTATAAACCTTAATTAAACTATTTAATAATCAATTAAAAAGAAATGTATACCTGTATGGCGTTACGCTCTACCCACATTGAACAAGAGGTCTGGAAAACAAATTGATGGATGATTCAGCTGTAGGCGCTATCTTCTGGCAAGAAGTGGGAATTTATTCGGCACAACCCTAACATTGCAATATGGTATTGAATGAGTGCACTCAATGTCCACTATGGTTTCAGACACCACTACAAATAGCTGTCCCCTAAAATATTGCTCTGTTTAAGGGTATGGGGTGATTTCTAGCACAGCCCAGGATTGTAGCTTTCCAGGAGCAGGGTTGGTCGCCTGTTCTAGAGGAACAGCACACTATAGATCCGTCCCAAATGCCGCCTTTAACCTTTGCAGCCATACACCAAGTTTATGCTTTGGGGATGCAATTTTGTATGGACTATTGGGTATTACACCATTGTAGAAGTCATTGTGGAATGCAACTTATTCTTTGCTTTCAGCTTCTATTGACATGAAAGAGAAGACAATAAATATACACTTCTAAAGAGTAAGTTGTATGTTATAATTAGGGCTGCAAAACTAAGCGATTATTATCGATTATGAAAAATCATCGACAACGATTCTCATTATCGATTAGTCGGGTCTGCCCAATGCAAGTCCGGTACCGCGTCAAATACAGACTGATATGATTTTATGGCACAATGAAACTAAAATAGTGGAGGAAACCGAATGCGATGCTGCGGGAGAGTTACATGACCCAAGCTGCCCAAAAACTGGAAGTCTTATTTACGCTTAAGCTAATGCATCCGCGTAATGGCTTGCCCTGTCAGGCGCTTTGAACAATGATGCGTGTGCGTCCTCAGCGCAAAAACTTTTAGTTTACGGTCATATCCTTATGCATAAGTGTCACAAGTTCACGTGAGCATTTCCATTTTTGCATAAAGGTCCGTGCTGACAGTCTGCATTGTTGAAATCTTTACTGAAAGAGCGGCGTGCACATGCGTTAGACAGATGGAAACAGACAATTTAATAATCAACGCAAAAACATTTATTGTGCTGAAATATCTGATGTTGAAAGTTAACATACATTGCGTGTATACAGTAGCAACTGTAAGGGGATAACAGCGTGTAATTGTCTGAATATAAATATCAGACACTTCATAACCGCCTTTTATAGGATAAAGAAATGACAGTAAGACGTGACTGTGGTCAAAGTGAACGTGTGTTCCTGCAGAACATTACTCTTACCTATTGGTTACAACTGAGTTTGTGATTTTATTCGTCTTTATTATTTAAATTTTTAATGCAGAGATTTAAACTATATTCACTATATACAATGCTTAAATGTAAAAACTGTTAAGTTTTTAACAAATTATTGTTTGTGCCACTGCTGCTCTAAACTAACTGTACTGGTGATTACCAAAATATTTTTTTAGCTTTCTGTATTGGTTAGTCCTACAATATGCATAAGCTCTTTAGTAACAGTAGTAGGCTATTTCTAATGCTGTAATATAATTATTGCTGTTATCTATGAGAGAAAGGCAGAGAGCTTTATAGTGTTTTTTCAGATACCCAATTACAGTCTAAAAGTACATAAACAATGCCAGCAAGAATGCAAGCTGTTATGAAGTGCATAGAGGGCCATTTTTTATGTGAATAAATACTATTTAGTTGTTTAAGTTTATTTGCCCAGTAAATGACAATACATTTTTTTTTTATTTAAACTTTTTTTGACAGATTCCTAAAATGTGTTTTCTCTTTATTATGGCAGGTAGTCTAATAAATTAAGCACTGTATGTTTTCATAGCATTCAGTTGGCACGTTTGTTTGAAGGACATTGGTCAGAATGTGGAATAGTGTGTTTTTTTTGATAAATAGAGTTTATATTTTCTTATCGAGCGTTTCAAATCCGGAACTAGACAAAGGCATATCAATTCCGACACGCGCTGTACGCGGTAAACCAATCACAAAAATGGCCAACAATCTGACCATCAGAGGACGTAGGCTCGCGGAAAGGAGCTGGTTTAGAGAGACTGAATCTCTGAATGCTTTGAACTAATCGTTTGAGAATCTTGGAAAATGAGGTGATTTTAACTGACTATTTTGAGAGGAACAAACACAGTTTTTTTACCTTGCATGAGTAAACATTTGTAGGAGACTCCCATATTAGGACCTTAAAAATGGCATAAATAGGGGCGACTTTAATATTAGCTGCACTAGAGAAACTGAAAGAGAAACAAATTTAATCTGTAACCTTTCAAATGATGCTATCAGCCTTTGCAGTCATCCAGCAATTCTGTGCTTTGGTGACTTGATGTTGCATGGACTGTTGGGTAATAACTTGACCAGTGTCCAATGGAACCAAACAAATTGACTGGTTTAGAGTTGAGTTTGCGTAGATTTTTTTATGTACAGTGGGGTTGTGTTATTGATTTGGACCCCGCTGCTTTGTAAGTGGTCTCTTACAAAGAAATGAGGTCTGCCAATTTTCATGGTAGAATTTCATGATACAGACCAAAAAAGCCAGAAAAAAACACAGTATAAAGTAGATATTGATTTCCCTGGCGGTGACTGAAATAAAGTATTTGATCCCCTACCAACCAGTAAGAATTCTGGCTCCCACAGACTGGTTATGTGCCCATATGGAACACAGATTAGTCCCGTCACTTTAAGAAGTTACTCCTAATGTCATCTCATTAGGTGTATAAAAGACACCTGTCCACACAATCTGTATCTTCCATTCCAACCTCTCCCACCATGGGCAAGACCAAAGAACTGTCAAAGGACGTCAGAGACAAGATAGTAGACCTGCACAAGGCTGGAATGGGCAACAAGACCATCAGCAAGAAGCTTTTTTGAGAAGGAGACAACTGTTGGTGTGAATAATCGGAAATGGAAGAAATGCAAAATAACCATCAATCGGCATCGGTCTTGAGCTCCGTGCAAGATCTCGCCTCATAGGGTAAGGATGATCATGAGAAAGGTGAAGGATCAGCCCCAAACTACACGGGAGGAGCTTGTTAATGATCTTAAGGCAGTTGGGACCACAGTCACCAAGCAAAACATTGGTAACACACTACACCGCAATAGACTGAAATCCTGCAGCACCCGCAAGGTCCCCCTGCTCAAGAAGGCACATGTACAGGCCTGTTTAAAGTTTGCCAAAGAGCATCAAAATGATTCAGAGAAGGCTTGAGAGAAAGTGCTGTGGTCCGATGAGACCAAAATCGTGCTCCGTCATTAGCTTGACTCGCCGTGTTTGGAGGGAGAGAAATGCTGACTACGACCCAAGAACACCATCCCTACAGTCAAACACAGAAGTGGAAACATTATGCTTTGGGGCTGTATTTCTGCTTAGGGTACAGGACGACTTAACCACATTGAGGGGCAAATGGACGGGCCATGTACTGTAAAGTCTAGGACGAGAACCTCCTTCCTCAGCCAGAACCAAGGATGACCCAAAACATACCGCAAGGCAACAAAGGAGTGGCTCAAGAAGAAGCACGTTAAGGTTATGGAGTGGCCTAGCCAGCCTCCAGACCTCAATCCAATAGAAAATCTGTGGAGGGAGCTGAAACTTCGAGTTGCCAAACAACAGCCAAGAAACCTTAAGGATTTAGAGAGGATCTGTAAAGAGGAGTGGATCAAAATCCCTCCTGAGATGTGTGCAAACCTGGTGACCAACTACAAAAAACGTCTTACTTCTGTGCTTGCCAACAAGGGTTTCTCCACCAAGTACTAAGTCATGTTTTGCTTGGGGATAAAATACTTATTTCACTCACTGAAATGCAAATCAATTTCTAACCTTTTATATAATGTGTTTTTTCTAGATTTTTGGGTTGGTATTCTGTCTCTATACGTTAAAATAAACCTACCATTAAAAATGACAGATCCTTAATTTTTTTTGTAAGTGGGCAAACTTACTAAATCAGCAGGGGATTAAATAAATATTTTCCCCACAGTATAACTTCAGGTTTGCACCAGGTTTGGTTTTCTGTTTAATGAGACCTTGTTGCTTTTCAAACAACCAGGGGTTGGGATTACTGTATTGCATGGAACTTGGGGTAAATTGGTTAAAAAGGTTGCTGTTTAATGGAATATCACTCACCAAGATCATAATCTGTCAATCCCAGTCACCATCACACCTTTGACCAAACTACTTAACCTCAGATTGGTACAGGAACTCTATCCCTGCAGGTAGTGAACCGTCACAGATGAAAAGCATCTGTAAATAGTAAGCGACACAGTAATGCGTCTATGGATCAGTGCTCATGTGGTAGTAATTTGCAAGGGTGGGTGTCTGGTCCAGGGCTCCTCTACTGTCACTGAAAGTATCTTGCATGAACTCAAAGAACTGCAAGTGAGCCAGAGCATGTTGTCAGACGTCCTGAATGCTTCCTAAATGTGCTTCATATTTGACCAAGAGTGGCTTTAATATGGTTTGAAAGATAATGGCATAGCACCAGATTACATTTAGACATGTAATGTGACAACGTATGCATTGAGGAATGCCATTAAAGCGATTTACAAAGCCACAGAGGCTTTGGCATCAAAGGTACTTGTGAGAGATGGACATGGAGAGAAAAATAGGAAGCACCTTTTCTTACTAGTTTCCCTGGTCTTATTTGGCAAATCATTCAACCAAAACATTTTTGGTTTTCTTTTTTCTTTATATTTTTTATAACACCTGACTGAAATACAATACAGTGTTTTTGGCAACCCAAGTTCTCCCACTTTGTCATTTGACCTGGTGTAGAATGTAGCTCATAAATGTGCTTTTTTTTTTTCTAATAGAAGGAGACTGCAGCTCAAATATGCATCTTGGGAATTGCTGTTTTTATTGAATTGGTGCATGGAGAACATCTGTCAAACATCTTGGTGGCCCCAATAAGTGTCTGGACATTTCAACCAGTGTTAAAAATGTCTGAATGCCATTGCCTTGAATACAGAATATTAAAGCAAGTGTCTTATATGAACTAACTTTTTGAAGACATTTTTGCAATGACTTTAATTGACGTGGCAGTGATTTTTTTTGATTGATGTTCGAAGCCTCCGATTCAAACAAGTGTCCTAGCGGAGTTAACCACAAGTGTATTAGATGCCTCTTGGTTTATATTTAGTTCTCTAATGCCATACGTGTACTTATTTTAACCTGGCTTCAGTGTCCAACTACTTTGTGGGGCCACTGTGGGCCAGAGTATACTGTAGGATTGACCCCCATTTGTAACAATTAATACAAATTGCATTTTAAGCTCATGTGAACTATTTTGTGCTGTGTTTTTGTTTATTGCAGGCATACACAAGTCAGTTTGTGGCTCTCATCATGTTTGCCCTGCTGATGTGCGATGACAGAATCTCAGTGCAGCCACGCAGACGAGAAATCATACAAGGCCTCAAAGTGTTGCCAGGTAAACACAAATACAGCTCTGTGTTAGTGAAAGTTTTAGAATTGTCTAGAATTCTGCAAGAACGGCAGCTAACGTGATCCCAGTCATCAGTCACAATAGTAAATTCAACAAATGAATTCAAAACTTCTGTTTTTGTGCACATGTGCTTTTTGTGTACGTTTATGATGGTGAGACGTTGACGTCATAGAGCTCCATGTGCGTGTAAGTGCCTGCGCTCAGGGGTTGGTGTGCAGGGAGGGGCAGATGGCCTTGGCCAGCTCTCTCTGTCACTGTTGGAAGTCTTTACTGGACCGCAAGTGTCTGCTGGGGCGCCCTCCTTCCCCCATCTTTCTCCGCTTCTTGCTTACTCCCTCTGTGGAGTTTTCATTCTGCTTCCAAGCCAATGAGGTCAGGAATGTATTGGCAGCCATTTACTGAAGTTCCCCCTGCACTCCAGCTCACTATTCATATGAAGAACTACTGATTCTGTCATTAATGCTAGCATGTTTTGTATTCTGTATTTGCAGTCTTTGGCTCAAAACCTATGTATGCAAGTAGATTAAATGTCATGTACATGTCATATTCTCAGTCTTGCCACAAGGGGTGCTGCAGCAGGCATCTGTTGTTTTTAAAGTTCAACTACTGTGGTGATGGAGCAGCAATTTGGAAATATTCTTGCTGAGGAAATTAGTTAAACTGTTGACATGTTTTATGCTGCACACATTTTACACAAGGTAATTCGCCCCCTTTTGGTTTGTTAAAAGTTTCAGTTGAGTGGGTCTTTAAAAAATACATGAAATGGCATTAATTAAAAATTGCATTGATTATATAAATAACATAAATTAGAAAAATAAAATAAGTTAAATAAATGACTATACAGCCGCAATCAAAATAATTCAACCTCCCAGAGACTTGAGTACTTCACAAATGCAAGCTTTTCTGAAGAGCTAGAATTTTATAAAAATTGCATCTATAAGAGTTTATTGGCATATTGAAAGTGATAATGTCAATATAAAATGGATATTTTTGAGTTATAGGATTTTTTATATACAGTAGGTACGGAAAGTATTCAGACCCCCTTAAATTTTTCAGTCTTTGTTATATTGCAGCCATTTGCTAAAATCATTTAAAAAAAATTATTTCCTCATTAATGTACACACAGCACAACATATTGACAGAAAAACACAGAATTGTTGAAATTTTTGCAGTTTTATTAAAAAAGAAAAACTGAAATCACATGGTCCTAAGTATTCAGACAATTTGCTGTGACACTCATATATTTAACACAGGTGCTGTCCATTTCTTCTGATCAAACTTGAGATGGTTCTACACCTTCATTTAAGTCCAACTGTGTTTGATTATACTGATTGGACTTGAATAGGAAAGCCACACACCTGTCTATGTAAGACCTTACAGCTCAAAGTGCATGTCAGAGCAAATGAGAATTATGAGGTCAAAAGGAACTGCCTGAAGAGCTTAGAGACAGAATTGTGGCAAGGTACAGGTCTGGCCAAGGTTACAAAAAATTTTCTTAAGGTTCCTAAGAGCACAGTGGCATCCATAATCCTTAAATGGAAGACGTTAGGAAAGACCAGAACCCTTCCTAGAGCTGGCCGACTGGCCAAACTGAGCTATCGGGGGAGAAGAGCCTGGTGAGAGAGGTAAAGAAGAACCCAAGATCACTGTGGCTGCGCTCCAGAGAGGCGTTAGTCAGTGGGATGTTGATGGGCGAAATGTGTTAGGAAAGTTGTGCCAAGTCAAACATCACTGCAGCCTCCACCAGTTGGAGCTTATGGCAGGTAGCCGACGGAGCCCTCCTCAGTGTAAGTTGCTAAAAACACCTGAAGGACTCCAATATGGTGAGAAATAAGATTCTCTGGTCTGATGAGACCAAGATAGAACTTTTTGCCTTAATTCTAAGCGGTATGTGTGGAGAAAACAGGCACTGCTCATCACCTGTCTAATACAGTCCCAACAGTGAAGCAGGGTGGTGGCAGCATCATGCTGTGGGGGTGGTTTTTCCGCTGAAGGGACAGGACGACTGGTTGCAATCGAGGAAAGATGAATGCGGCCAAGTACAGGGATATCCTGGAGAAATACCTTCTCCAGAGTGCTCAGGACCTCAGACTGGGCGAAGGTTTACCTTCCAACAAGACAATGGCCTTAAGCACACAGCTAAAATAACGAAGGGAGTGGCTTCACAACAACTCTGTGACTGTTCTTGAATGGCCCCAGCCAGAGCCCTGACTTAAACCCAATTGAGCATCTCTGGAGAGACCTAAAAATGGCTGTCCACCAACGTTTACCATCCAACCTGACAGAACTGGAGAGGATCTGCAATGAGGAATGGCAAAGGATCCCCAAATCCAAGTGTGAAAAACTTGCTGCATCTTTCCCAAAAAGACTCATGGCTATATTAGATTAAAAGGGTGCTTCTACTATATACTGAGCAAAGGGTCTGAATACTTAGGTCCATGTGATATTTCATTTTTTCTTTTTTACTAAATCTGCAAAAATGTCAACAATTCAACAAATCTGTCAATATGGGGTGCTGTGTGTACATTAATGAGGAAAGAAAATTTACTTAAATGATTTTAGCCAATGGCGGAATGGGGGCGGGACTGCAATATACAGAAGGTGGAACTTTAAGGGTCTGAATACTTTCCGTCCCACTGTATTAAATTTCAATTCAAGTTTATTTGTATAGCGCTTTCACAATACAAATCGTTGCAAAGCAAATTTACAGAAAATTAAATTTCTACAATATATTTAGTAGTAGCTAGTCAGTGGTGACTAACCAGCTGGTTCTAATTATTCAACCCTATCAACATGTGTTTTAAGTACTCTTTATAGTAGGGAACAACATTGTATTTAAACACAATTAAGCCTATAGCAACTCTATTAGAAAACAGGATTAGCTTGTGCTGTTACACATACATAAACTTAGCCCATTCATGTGCTGACGTGAGTAGCAAATATGGTAAAGTCAACAGAGCTCTCACAAAAGCTCTAGAGAAGAAATAGTTTTATTACATTAGAAAGTCTTTCCAAGTCACTAAAAGTTCCTAGAGACACAGCTGGCAGCCTCATTCCTTAGCTGAAAATGTGTTTAAGCCAAGAAAGCCTTTGAGGGTGTTGAAGAAAAAGCACAGTATCATAAAATGTTGCTAGATGACCCGATGAAAGCAGGAAAAAACATTTCAAATACAGAGTATAAGAAAACGCTAGTTTTCAGAGTTCTGGAAGAATGTTTTATGTGACCAAACTGGAACTTTTTGGACCCATGGATCTGCTGTATGGTGTAAAGAGGCAAAGCTTATAAGCAGAAAACACCATCTCCATGGTCAAACATTGAGGTGGACTAGTCCTGCTATGGGGGTGCTTTTCTGTTGCTGAAAGTGGAAATCTTGACTGCATGGACATCATGGATTCATTGAAAAATTGCGATGCCTTCAGTGCATAGACTGAAGCTTGATGATCCCTGGATTTTCCAGCAGGACAGGCATCCCGAAGTATGTACCCAAATCTACTTATGCTTGGTTCAGGGATCAGTCTTCAGATTTAAACCTCATTGAAATATTTGGTTGAATTTGACTAAAGCAGTGGCAATGTGAAAACCATAAAGGACCAGTGATCTAGAAGCTTTTTTTAAAGTGAGGAATGGGCCAAGATTGCAGTAGAGAGGTGATCGAAGCTTCTAAGCACTTACAAGCAGTGTTTATTGGAGCTTATAAAGAATAAAAGATTCTGCACCAAATGTAACTTTTGAGGGTTGGATAGATTGGTACTTGTACAAATTCAACAATGTTGACCTTTAGTCATGTCTTTCTCTAGATCTCATCAAGGAGGTGTTGAGCCTGGACGAGGAGATTCAGAAGTTGGCAGCTGAGCTGTATAAGCAGAAGAGTGTTCTCATCATGGGCCGAGGCTACCACTACGCCACCTGCCTGGAGGGTGCTTTGGTTAGACCACATGCCCTCTTCTCTTTTCCTTCAAACATTAGTCAGTGGAAACCAAAACCGTTTACCACATTCTTCAAAATATCTATTTTGTTAAGCAACATAAAGTAAGCCATACAGGTCTGGAATGATATGACGGTAAGTAAATGACATTTTTCATTTCAATTAACTTTCCCTTTAACCGAGTCTCCCAGGCAGCCCTCTAGTTCTGATTTGAGGTTAATTTACACTGATTGAAGTGGCTGTTTCACATTCAAGACCTGTACATTCAAGTCCTACAGGAGAGTAATAACAAGGAAGAAAATAAGAATCTTAACTGATGGACTTCAGAATTTCTCAGAAGTTTGGCCTCCTTTAGTCTAACCACAGATAAACAGAAGCAGTTTAACTGTGTTAGCTAAGAAAAAAACCCTGCATTCACTGGAAGAGAGGATGGTGAAACTGTCATTGAGGCATTAGCCAGCTCTGACCACAAAATTGTGCATATGAACCTATGTACTTTTTTGCCTGTTTAAACCTGTTTTTTGCCGTAATTGTGGTTATGCAACAGTTGTGCAATTGTTGTTTTCTTTTTTAGCTTTACCTTGTTTTGCTTTGCTTTTGCATTTGCTTCATTTTCCCTTTGTTTTTGCTTTGCTTTTACTTTTTTTTGTGCTTTGTTTGCCTTGCCTTGCTTTGCTTTGTTTTGTATTTTGTTTAATAGTTCCCATCTAGTCAGTCTTCCCAGGTAGCATGTTAAAGCTTGTGTTTGGGTGTCATTTAGAAAATTAAGGAGATCACGTACATGCATTCAGAGGGGATTTTGGCAGGAGAGCTGAAGCACGGGCCGCTGGCTCTAGTGGACAAACTCATGCCTGTCATCATGATCATCATGAGAGACCACACATACACCAAGTGCCAGAACGCACTGCAGCAGGTCGTGGCTAGACAGGTAAGAGCCATTCAAATGTCCACATTTACCATTACTAGATTTGCATGTCCTGAAGGTAATGCCACTGCTTTCAAGATATAAAATAGTTTCAAATTTAAAGGCAGGGTAGGCGATTTGGTTCAAAAACATTTTGTGTTATGCTGGTTGAAAGTCTCTTCACATCCCGATAGCAATCACTAAGTGAAGTGGCCTAAATGTGTTTATATCGTCTGTGGAAGGCGTAGGACCATAAAATGTTCGTCCAATCATATTCCTCGGTCCGATAGACTGTCCAACCTGCCTGTCAACGTATGTATTTGCAAATCTCTTTCACACATGATCCGTTATCATCAGGGCGTTCCATTACGCTATTGCAAACTGAGCAAGAATGGAAGAAGTTATTATTGTAATATTATGCGCTTTGTACTGTAATGTTTTCTCACCGATGAATGAGCCATGAGCTAATCTGACAGCGTTGTATTCAATCCTCCATCAACGCCGTCTCTCATCGTGTCGCTGGTTAGCCTCTGCTCTGCCGGTGTGTGTGGTCATGTGTTTTGGAGGCGTGGCTTTGGAGAGTGATTTGCAGGGAGGGTGGGATCTTATGCTTTCAGAGTTAGCTTGCTATTGCTAGTCTCTTTGAAATCGCCTACCCTACCTTTAATGGTAATTATAAAAAATGCTGTAAATCAAGTTGCAGATCAATCACAATTCAGTATGCAAAAACGCCTAAGAATAGACTGAATTAAAAGCTTGCTATGTTGTACAGCCCTAGCTGTCTGCAGTTTTTCCTTTAAGTGGATGTGATTATGTTGCTGTTATAGGGCCGTCCGATCGTGATCTGTGATAAAGAGGACAATGAGACCATCAACAACTCTAGCCGCACCATCAAAGTGCCTCACTGTTTGGACTGTCTGCAGGGAATCCTCAGCGTCATCCCTCTACAGATGCTCTCCTTCCACCTCGCTGTGCTCCGCGGATATGACGTGAGTCTCTTACGCTCTCGCTTTCATCACTTCCTGACCTCCCAGCGGGGAGGGGGTGGAATGATTATTTGTATGACAGAAATAAATACTTTTATTCAGCAAGGACACATTAAATATCAAAATTGACAGTAAAGATTTAATTTGCTACAAAAAAGTTATCAAAGGTTATCAAAGGATCCTGTTTCCACAGAAATATGAAGCAGCAGAACGGTTTTCAACACTGATAATAATAAGAAATGTTTCTTGAGCATCAAATCAGTATATTAGAATGATTTCTGAAGCATCATGTGACACTAAAGACCGAAGTAATGATGCTGAAAATTCAGCTTTGCATAATAGTAATTTTGTGAAATATTGTTACAACTTAACCATTTAGCTGTTTTTATTAAATAGATGCAGTCGTCGTGAGCATAATAAACTTATTTCAATCTTACAGACCCCAAACATTTCAACCGTGGTGTATGATACTAAAAAATTATATTTATATTTTTGCAGTGGGGCCACTTAAAGAATCTGGCACAATCCGGAAAAAATAATTAGTTGAGCCCTGGACTCTCTGTAAAATACTGTTTACATAAAGCAAGATCCACGCAAAACATTTGCATTTGCAGTAGACAACCTAAACCCCAATCTAAAACAGTTGGCCCACCGCTAAAGATTTTGACAACTTTATGGCTTAAATAACACCTTTTTAACTGAACAATTAAGTGATCTAAAGGAAATGCAAAAGATTGCTTCGTGTTCAGTACATATTACATCATATTGCTCTTACCCCCGGCACATCAATAGTGTTTTTATCTATCTAGGCACATTTATAAAAGCTACTTAAATGTCCTAATTGAACTATGGTCTAAGCCCTGTCTGTGTTAAGTAACTTACTGAAATGCTATTTCTTCCTCTTATTCTTCGACTGAGACCAAATTTGGTAAGACCTTAATTAGCTGGTTCAGAAGTGTTTAATTAGGGTTGGAGCTGAGCTCTGCAGGACACCGGTCGTCCAGGATCGAGTTTGGTGACCCCTGTCCTAGAGTTTTCAAGCTTCAACCACCAAAATCGGGTCAGACCTTCAGACTGTTCTGACTCGGGTTGCTATATCTTTTCTAACTGATCAGACTTACGATTTTCGTTAAACGGACGATCAAAACTACGCAAAATCCCCATAGACTTTCATTGAGGGGGTCAAAACTTTTGTACAGCAGGACTTATAGAGTGTTTAAGCTGTGTGTCACCAGCAATGCTTAATGAGTACTTAATGACTATAAGGGTAACATGCTAAATCATGCTAGCAACATCTATTTAAACTACACTTTCAAACTTGAAGCTTTTACGTCTGCTTCAAACTTTCATACAAGCTTTTCAAGCAAACTTCAAAGTTTGTTCACAAACTTTACTTGCCTAGTTTTTATTGATTCTTCTTTTCTTGCTCTACACAGGTTGATTGCCCAAGAAACCTGGCCAAGTCTGTGACTGTTGAGTAAACGCTTCTGGTTCGATGCCCCAAACACACACACACACACACACACACACACAAAAGTACAGACTCTCAAAGACATGAAGACAATTGAAGAGAGGGTTTTATACATGCCAGGTTCATATAATGATCCTAAAGAACCTGAAGTGTACCTCCATATACATGTATCTCATCTCAAAGCATGATTCTGGAAGCTTCATATCATTGCTAACTGGAATGTGATTTTTATTGTGGGGTGTTTTTTTTTTTTTTTTTTTTTGGGTGGCGTGGTCATGGGGTGCGATACACGATCTGCACTCTTAACTCAGTGGCACTTGGTGTGGCCTATAACGCGTTTCTCTTACGACTTTTTATTGCTTGCTCTATTCATAAAATTTGTGTGACCCAGAAAGACTCTGACCCAGAAAGATGCTTCTCATCAAGTACACATAGGCATTTGTGTAGCAAAGATAAGTAACACACGAGCCTCATTTCCTGAAGAAAAAAAACAAACACTTTTTCTAGTGAGATGTGGCACTAAAACAAATCTGTGAATCAGTGTTTCGTGGTAGTTTGCACAATATTTAGTTTATCCAGTTTGCTGCTATTTAAGGGGATGTTCTTGTTACTGATGAGCATATTTTTCCCGGGGTGACCTCTCATCATCTGAAATTTCATATTCATGGGGATTTCCATAGTTAACCTTCTATTCTCAGAGCATGCAGTGGCCTGTGATACAATTACGTTTTTATTTTTCTAAATTGGTATTCATTTAACCGATACAGATGTCCATTAGAGTTTGGTCTAGAGATCCTGTCTTCTCAATCCATTGCTTTGAGACTTTAAAACATAACTTAAATGGTTTATGAAGTTGGTTGGCTAATACTTTACAATATGGCTCAGTACTTTTATTAGCATTTGTTAATCTTGGTTAATTTCTACATATACGACTACATTTTTAACATTTCAAGATGAAAGAACGATGGACAGTAATATATTTATAAATTAAAATGAACCTAGATTCATAAATGCATCAATACATGCAATAACTAATGTTAAAAGAATACTTAATGTAAAAGGTTACCCTAAAGTACGTGTTGTTTGTTATCTTTTAGAGGTTTCGTTCGTTCTTGTTGCAAAGAAATGAATGAAGACCTGCCAGAAAAGAAGGTAAAATATCCAAGTTACAGTTAGATTAAATGACTACAATCCCCTGTCGTCTACATGAAGGGTCAAATATGAAGTGAATGTATGATCTGATCTTTCGAACTAGTTTTTATTTTATTTTATAAGTTTCTATGTGCTTTAGCCAAACTGGGTCATAGAAATAGTCATGAATGGGTAGATGTACTGGTATGTTAAAAGCCATGTTGAAATGAAATGAAATGTTTACGTGGTTTGATGAAGAGAACGGGATGTTTGAATATTTGCTACAGAAAGTCAGTTCACATAGATGTTTTGAACCCATTGAAGCTAAAGTAGTGATAGTAGTGAGTCACTGCACTGCAGTACTGTACCTGTAGTTACTGTAAAGGATCATATTTATAATAATCAGTCACTGAGATTAATCTGAAGGTACACTTTTGTTGTGTACTTTGAAATATATGCATGAGCCTCCATTCTTTGATTCCTTTCTTATGGAAAATTCAGAGGCCTTGTTACAGAGGAGACCGTGAGTGCCCAAAACAATAAAAACAAAAGCCCCCCCCCCCCCCCCCCCCCCACCCCCCCCCCCCCCCCCAGCTCTGTTTGACACTAGTAACTAAGCCAAGAAGATGCAGAGGAAAGACCCTGAACATCGTAATTGAGCTTTTTACAGCGCCCGGCCCTCATACAACGCCACCGTCAGTTATTATTGTTTCCATGGGACCATTTTGTTGTCTTTCTCTTATGTTTTGTTTTTATTGGGTATAGAAGGGTTATATTTTATATACTACTTTATTTGCAATTAAAGTACTTATGTACTTCCTTTAATCCAAATATTATGATTTTTTACATTTCTTCATTACATTTTGTTGTGCATAAAACACCCACGAATAAGATTAATCATCCGAAATCTTGTTCAAGCACCAGATGGGCATGAACCCAAAACTACTACTATCATGTCATGTAACCAAAGGTTGAATAATGGTCTATTGGTGTCAAACGCCTGAGGTGCAATTACACAGTCTGCGCTATATTTTTGTATATTTTTCAAGTTAGCACTCATGGAAAGCGTCTTGTAAATGTTTCTCAGGAGCTCTTTGGTCTGATGGAGCACGGAACTGCTATGGCTTTAGGTTTGAACAAGAGCATCCTTAATAGGTATAGCCTTTATCTTTTCCTCTTGAAGTTGTAGTAGTTATTTTTTTCAGTTCTGCCATGCACATCCAGCAAAAGGTTGTCAGCCCCTGTTTTTTTTTTTGTTTTCTATTTTTTTTTTTTTTTTCTTTTTTTTTGAGGGACTCAAGAGGCCTAATTCACCATTTACGGTTAAATCATCTCATAATGCGTTTTGGATCTGTGTGTAGGATTTACAATTATGATGAAAAGAGTTAATAAAACATTCAGTCTTTCTAACTCTCAGGTTGCTTTCATTCAGCTTTGGCCAAGTCGTAAGTAATGCTTTGTCTAAAGGGACTTGCCAGGAATAGGATACGAAATAGGGCATGAAACTTGTTTAGGAGGTTTTTTTTTTTCTTATCCGCTAATGGAGGTGCTTGTCCTTATGTCAAAATCAAACTAAATATGTGAGCAGTTTTAATTTCTTTTCAGAGGCAATACACTAAATACATTAAAATATATACATTTCAAATTTAGCCTGTTATTTTAAGACGAGCTAGATGGGGAATTTATTTATTTACTAACTATATATTTTTAGTAACCAAGTCAAAGTTTTAACTTGACAAATGCTGTCAAAATAAAAAATAAAAAAATGAGAAAATGGAATTACATTTTCTTATGCTATAGAAAGGGTCTAAACAATGTTAATTCCTAGTTGTCAGTTTTTTGGGATGTCACATTTTCTGTAAAATTTCAAAAAAGTGGGAGATCTTGGGGTTAACCGGGTTAATGCTATGCTAAATTTCAGCAAATTATAAAATTACTGTACTTAGAAAAAAATAGTTTTGTACTGCACTAAACTGAATATCAGTTCATAAAGAGTTGGATGGAGGATATGGAGCTGTTCTAGTGGTCTACAAATGAGTTTGACTAATCAACCAGTATTTGATATTGTTGATTTTTGAGTATATTTGATTTGAATTCAACTAACAAACTCTAAAAATCTAACAAACACACAAAAAACATGCGGCGAGAACCCTGGACGTGTGTTATAGTTCGCACTGCATCATAAAAAGGATCTATCGATGGTTCTTTATATTCAAAACATTATTTAGACTTAAAAAAAAATAATAATAAAATGGATGTTATTTTTTGAATTCTTGGCATGAAAATTAACATGTTTTTACAGATTTTTCATAATTTTCCATGTGCATCGCTATTTCAAAATAAAGGTCAGAAGTTGCTCGTTGACTCTGATGAGTGCTCTTGTTGCACACTAATTGTGGTTGCTCTGTGAAATATTTCAAAATTCAGACACCAAAAAAAAGAAAAGAAAACTAGAGTCTTTAAGCTTTCAAATTATACAGTGCACTCCACTAATATTGGCACCCTTGGTAAATATGAGCAAAGAAGTCTATGAAAAAAATGTGTATTGTTTAATTTTTTGATCATTTGCTTAAAATATTAACGAAAAACTCTGCTCTGTTTTGAAAACAAACAATTGCAAACACAACACAGTTTTATCAACAACAAAAAACATCTCTTCGTTAAATATATCTGTGCCACAATTATTGGCACCCCTATGAATTCATATGATCAAAATGGTTTTTAAGTATATTCCCATTGATATTTTACATTTTGTTTAGTACACCTGGGTGACTAGGAACAGGAAATCGTTCAACCAGGACCGGTTTCACAGGGGTATAAATAAGAGGTAACACATAGGCCAAACTCACTTAGTCATTCATCACAATGGGTAAGACCAAAGAACATAGCTGTGATGTGCAGCTAAAGGTTGTTGAGCTTCACAAAATAGGTAGTAGCAATAAGAAAATAGCAAAAACACTGAAGACGACGCATGTCTGTCTTGTCCCAACGCACTGTCAGGAGGATAGTTCGAGTGGCCAAAAAATCTCCAAGAATCGCAGCTGGAAATTTAGTTGGGTCTTAGGATCAGAAAGTCTCCAAAACTACAATCCGATGTCACCTAAATCACCGCAAATGTTTTGGAAGTGTTTCGAGAAAAAAGCCTCTACTCTCGTCCAAAAACAAACTCAAGCGTCTGCAGTTTGCCAGACTTTACTGGAGCTTCAAATGGGATTGGGTTCTATGGTAAAGCAATAAAGACCAGAGGTGGGTTTGATGCACACAGAGAGGTAGCCATATGGAAAAGTACATCATGCCCACAGTTAAATATGGTGGTGGGACTTTAATGTTTTGGGGTTGTTTTTCTGCCAGAGGAAGGACCTGGACATCTTGTTAGGATACATGGCATCGTGGAGTCTACCAATGATCAATATCAACAGATACTAAATTAACACCTGATTGCCTCTGCCAGACAGCTTAAAATGGGTCGTGGCTGGATCTTCCAGCAGGACAATGATCCAAAACATACATCAAAATTAACACACAGTGGGATTACCGATCATACAGCCTTATGGGAGAAAATGAGTCTGGCTGTTGCTGTTATCCTGTGCAAGCACAAAGTACTGTAACTACTACTAGACTAAAAGAGAGGGTGCCAATAATTGTGGCACACATATATTTAACAAAGACATTTGTAATTTGATAAAACTCATTGACAATGACTGCAGAGGTTTTTTTTTTTCGTTTTTTTTTTATTTATTTTATTTTGCTGGTTTTTTATTCAGCAAATAGTATATTGTAGGATTACACAATTAAAGACCATTTTTTTCACCATTTACCAATGGTGCCAATATTAGTGGAGGGCACTGTACAAAGCTTGTCAAGATTACGTCTGAGACTTTACGACACAGAAGCTTGTTCTAAACACACATGTCCCAAAATATCAACGTATGGAAAATGGGATCAATTCCCCACTGATGGCACAGATGATCTAATCAAGAGCCATTTTAATAATATGAATGTCCCATATGCAGACAGCCGGGAGGACAGTTGCAATACACCCATGGGGGAGGTGCAGCATTGATGGACGATGGTCAGAATACTCCCACATAAATACCATATGTCTAAAAAATTCCACTGAAGCCATAGACTAACACGATTTTCCCCTCCTTTGATGCCAAACAGTAACCAGAGTTTCGATGATCTGAGCTGTATGTCTTTCTAAAGTGTTGTTCTTCAAGAGCAGGAAAACATTTAAGCTCCGACTCAAAGGATCTTGGCCGTGTGGATGGAGTGGAACTGCCTGCGTCATGGTTGTTCATGACTGGATTGCTTTATTGGCTAGAGCGGAAAGTGGGTCAGGGAGTATGATGCCAAACGCACACTCCACCGAATGTCTAAAGAAAGCAAGCTAACTAACAATGGCCTGTCACTCACAGCAACTCATCCGCTTCTTATGTGGTCACTTTGTCAGTATGGGTAAAATGTCAGTTTACTGCCAAGTCTGAGCTCACTTTAACTCCCTTGGGTGGGTAAATTCACTCTTTCTCCAGCCACAACGTCTGCCAGGAACATAAATGTAAATATTATATTGGCCTGGATGCCCTTGAAGTAATAATTCATTAAAATCAGCAGGGAGGAGATAATAATGGAAACGTTTTCCTGCATGTGAGACAAATTTTTACCTATCAAAATGTTTCAGGAATTGTGTTCAATCATGTTTCTGTGGTAACAACAATAAAGCTGTGTATTATCACAAGTAAGATTGCCGTTGTGCTGATATTCATAATGTGATTTCAATTGTGATACTTATATACAACGGTTCTACAAACAAGACGTTAATAGCTTGCATTTCGGACCATATTTGGCCAGTTAGTCTCTGCCAAAAGTTCCAAAACAAGCCAAAGCATCAATTAAGCAGCACACTGACTGAAGGCCGGTTTGGATCATTGTATTCAAATGGAGCGGAGCAGCGTCATGCATTCTGTGATCACTCCACTCCAATGCCACTTCAGGTCTTACATTTCTGGCTTCCCTGACGTGTAACTGTCTATGTATGTAGTCTATAGTTGCATTTAAAATCATATCATCTCTGACTAGGTAGCTTGTTTGAATAAAAACGTAATTTGCGACCATTGAAATGTACTTTCTTTTTTAGGAATGTGTGTAGTATTAGTTTAATCAGGGCGTACATTCATCAATGTCATTTCACAACTCCTCTCCCATGGCCTTATGGGATAGTAAAGAGTAAATTGGATGCACACTTCATAATCTCTAAATAGTCAGTGATCTGGGTACTTTTTGCCTATTGTTTAATGAATACTGATCATTCGAATAATGTTAACTTTTTCTCGTTTTTTTACCTGCTATAAAGTACGGAAGTGTACATATTCAGATGCAGCCTACCTGTATTTTTTAACTTGAGAAAGGAAACAGTCTTATAAATTCTAATTGAATCTGAATGGTGTACACTCACATGAGATAAAGTCTGTACTCAAAATAGTGTATAAATACATTAAATAGTGTGTAAATATATATGTACAGTATATATGAAATTCTCTCTCAAAAAGTGTACAAGTGTGCTTTAGTGTTTATCCTGATCCTTCAGCCGTGTCTGTGTACTGTATACTTCACAGATAGTGCTGGGTAGCTCGTTACTAACAAAAACAATGCTGTTTCATGCATTCAGAGTTGTTTACATTTACATTCAGTCATTTAGCAGACGCTTTTATCCAAAGCGACTTACAAATGAGGACAATAAAAGCAGTCAAAACTAACAAAAGAGTAACAATATATAAGTGCAAATGACAAGTCTCAGTTAGCCTAACGCATGTTGTACACTTATCAAGGTGTATAATATATATATATATATATATACAAAACCCGATTCCAAAAAAGTTGGGACCCTGTACAAATTGTGAATAAAAACAGAATGCAGAATGTGGAAGTTTCAAATTTCAATATTTATTCAGAATACAACATAGATGACATATCAAATGTTTTAACTGAGAAAATGTATAATTTTAAGGGAAAAATAAGTTGATTTTAAATTTCATGGCATCCACACATCTCAAAAAAGTTGGGACAAGGCCCTGTTTACCACTGTATCCGTTTTATAACATCCTGCAACATGTTCTGGGGACTGAGAGACAAGTTGCTCAAGTTTAGGAATAGTAATGTTGGCCCATTCTTGTCTAATACAGGCTTCTAGTTGCTCAACTGTCTTAGGTCTTCTTTGTCGCATCTTCCTCTTTATGATGCGCCAAATGTTTTCTATGGGTGAAAGATCTGGACTGCAGGCTGGCCATTTCAGTACCCGGATTTTTCTTCTACGCAGCCATGATGTTGTAATTGATGCAGTATGTGGTCTGGCATTGTCATGTTGGTAAATGCAAGGTCTTCCCTGAAAGAGAAGACGTTTGGATGGGAGCATATGTTGTTCTAGAAGTTGGATATACCTTTCAGTATTGATGGTGCCTTTCCAGATGTGTAGGCTGCCTATGCCACACGCACTCATGCAACCCCACACCATCAGAGATGCAGGCTTCTGAACTGAAGCTAGAACAACTTGGTTGTCCTTGTCCTCTTTTAGGCCGGATGACATGGCGTCCCAGTTTTCCAACAAGAACTTCAAATTTTGATTCGTCTGACCATAGAACCGTTTTCCACTTTGCCACAGTCCATTTTAAATTAGCCTTGGCCCAGAGAAAACGCCTGCGCTTCTGGATCATGTTTAGATATGGCTTCTTTTTTGACCTATAGAGTTTTAGCCGGCAACGGCGAATGGCACGGTGGATTGTGTTTACCGACAATGTTTTCTGGAAGTATTCTTGAGCCCATGTTGTGATTTCCATTACTGTAGCATTCCTGTATGTGATGCAGTGTCGTCTAATGGCCCGAAGATCACGGGCATCCAGTATGGTTTTCCGACCTTGACCCTTACGCACAGAGATTGTTCCAGATTCTCTGAATCTTTGGATGATATTATGCACTGTAGATGATAACTTCAAACTCTTTGCAATTTTTCTCTGATAAACTCCTTTCTGATATTGCTCCACAATTTTTCGCCGCAGCATTGGGGGAATTTGTGATCCTCTGCCCACCTTGACTTCTGAGAGACACTGCCACTCTGAGAGGCTCTTTTTATTCCCAATCATGTTGCCAATTGACCTAAGAAGTTGCAAATTGGTCCTCCAGCTGTTCCTTATATGTACATTTTACTTTTCCGGCCTCTTATTGCTACCTGTCCAACTTTTTTGGAATGTGTAGCTCTCATGAAATCCAAAATGAGCCAATATTTGGCATGACATTTCAAAATGTCTCACTTTCAACATGTTATCTATATTCTATGGTGAATAAAATATAAGTTTATGAGATTTGTAAATTATTCCATTCCTTTTTTACTCACAATTTGTACAGTGTCCCAACTTTTTTGGAATTGGGTTTGTATATCTATATATATATACATACATAAAGAAAAACAAGTAGATAGAATAGAATAAATAGAAAGCTAGTGTTTGTTTTTTAAAATAAAAAATAAAAAAGATAAATATAGATAAAGAATAGAATTAAAATTCTAGAAAGAGTTAGAGGGTCAAATAAAGATGGAAGGGATGTGTTTTTAGCTGTTTCTTGAAGATGACTCGGCTGCTCGGATTGAGTTGGGCAGGTCATTCCACCAGGGGGGAACAGTTAATGAAAAAGTCTGTGATAGTGATTTTGTGCCTCTTTGAGATGGTACAATAATACACCGTTCACTTGCAGACGCAAGCTTCTAGAGGGCACATAACTCTGAAGTAATGAATTTAGGTAATGGGTGCAGAGCCAGTGGTGGTTTTTGGCAAACATTAATGCCTTGAATTTTTTGCGAGCAGCTACTGGTAGCCAGTGCGAATTTATGAACAGAGGTGTGACATGCGTTCTTTTCGGCTTATTAAAGATTAATCTTGCAGCAGCATTTTTGATTAATTGTAGAGGTTTGATAGAAGGGGCTGGAAGACCTGCCAAGAGAGCATTGCAATAGTCCATTCTGGACAGAACAAGAGCTTTAACAAGGAGTTGTGTTGCATGTTCTGAAAGAACGGGCCTAATCTTCCTAATGTTGTATAAAGCAATCTGCAGGACCGGGCAGTTTTAGCAATGTGGTCTTAGAAATTCAGCTTATCATCAATCACAGCTCCTAGGTTTCTAGCTGTTTTTGAAGGAGTAATGGTTAATGAGCCTAACTGGATGGTGAAATTAAGTGATGGGTTTGTTGAAACCACAAAAAGTTCTGTCTTAGCCAGGTTGAGTTGAAAGCGATGGTCCGTCATCCAACAAGAAATGACTTTTTAGACATGCTGAGATGCGAGCAGCTATTGCCGGATCATCAGGATGGAATGAGAGGTAGAGTTGAATTTCATCAGCATAGCAGTGATAGTAAAAGCCATGCTTCTGAATGACAGAAAACCTAGTGATCCATGTAACAGAGAAAGAAGTGGCCAAGTACTGAGCCCCTGAGGCACCCCATAGTTTACACACTTTAAGAGTTGGACTCATGCGAGATGGCTAAAGTTCAAAAAACAATTTTTAGACTTATTTCTTGTCAAAAATCTTTCTTTCGGTTTGTACAAGTCTTTGGAGATTTTCTCGATCGTGGCTCTTAATGACGTAATCGAGGGTGGAACTCCTTATATGGGCATTTCTCCTGGAAGAACGCGCCCGCGCACGCATCGACCAGACCAAGAGCGAAATCGCGCCCCTCAACGCGCTTCATCCGGCGGCAGCGATGCACGGGACTTGCTCGGGAAGAATGTCTCCAATCCAAAGAAGTGTGTTTTTGTTTGTAAGGGAAAGATAACTTTGTTCATCCTCCTAAAGAACCCAGCATTATGTAAACAGTGGATACAATTTGTTTTTCCAGAGCAGCAACGGAGTTTCACAAGTGTGTTTGTTGAGGAACGTTTTATAAACAAGGCCCAGTTCGACACTGGATTTGCACATTGTTTGATACTGAAAGATGGAGCGGTCCCAGCTATAAAAGATCCCGGTCATGATTCAGAACTGCAGATGGTAAGTGAAATGGCATCAAATGTCTGAGTTTTGTTGGCAGTCGGAGCTCAAGTGCTCCTCAATCTTTAGCTCCGCCCACAGCGCGCCTCCAGGAGCTCGGCTGTTTCCTGAGAGAATCGGAAAGCTGTATCTTTCTTTTATAAATATGTTAAAACTAAAGACTTTTTGGAGATATGTAGGATGCAGTACAACTCCATATTTACTCAAGATTGACATAAGATTGGGTGAAACTGTGTGTGTTATGCCCCCATTAAATAATCTTGTTTAAAGATTAAAACGTCACTGCGCGTCACTCCCGGATAATCGAAGATGGGCAAAGAGGCGGGAGCTGGTTGTTGAAACCACGCCCACCTAGCTTGACGGTGGTGACAGCAGCGGCAATCCACCTGTCACTCGAGTGGCAACGCCCTTAACTTTGCAGAACTTTAAGGCTTAATATAATTTAAACCGATTGGTTATAAAAACATTTGCTCAAAATTAGCTATATAGACCAAAATAATTTTTTGAACTAGGCTGTAAACATGTTTTTTTCTGTTGTAAAGTTGGGCATTTTAACACGGGGAGTCTATGGGATTGACTCCCTTTTGCAGCCAGCCTCTAGCGGCCAGTTGACGAATTACAGTTTAAGTCACTTCCTTGTTGACTTCGGGAGGTTGCCGCTTGATAAAAAAATACAAAGAGAAAGAAAATATGTTAATTAAATTTTACATTAAGTCAAGGTTTCCCAAACTGGGGTTCGTGAGTTTAATGAAAAGCTAATAATTAAATCGTAAAAATGCTAAATAAAAATAAATCATTTTAAAGCAACAACAATTAAAATAAAACATAATTAAAAAGATGACATAATTTATTTTTATTTATGACACATTTTCATTTACCTGCATGTCATGTGACCAACAGAGAACCGTGAACGTGCAAATGTGTTGCTTAATAAATATCTGATTACCTTAAAATCTCAGGGGAGCTTCAAGTACACATATTAGGTGAAAGTGGTTCAGCTGACAAAAAAAGTTTGGGTATCCCTGTAATTGATGCAGTGTTGAAATGCTGATAATTGACTTCTTAAAATTGAAATGATTTTTGTAAATCCAGTGGTCAAATGCTGTGTGGACTCTCAGTTGTCTGTGTAATTATAGCCAGCTGACTAATGACTGGTCTTTGTGTGAATGTCCACAAAACTGAAAGACTTTCTGAGTGTATAAAGCGGTAGGCTATTTTAGAAAGGAAATTTAAAAGATAAAAATAATATTGGGAGAAACAAAAAAAAAAAAAAAAAAAAAAAAAAAGCCCGGTCAATAAATTAGAATGCATTTATTGCTATTGTGTGAATAATATGTAATAAAAAAGTAACTGTATTCTGATTACGAGTATTTTAAAATGTACTTTAACAAGTACATTTTGGGAATCTGATTATGCAATCCATATGACATGTAATCAGTTACTACCGAGCACTGTTTGCAGATGTGTGTGGTTTAGACAATGTATTTCACATTAATAACTAAGAAGTATATGAGAAAAAGAGGTAATGGGGAGTGGAAGGAGGGGGAATGAAGAGTGAAGAAAACAGATAAAACATAACTATCAGAGTAAAAGAGCAAGAGAGACAGAGTTGAACTAATACCAGCTATACTACAAAACATCACATTCGATTTTCGTAATAGATCCGAACACAAAACAGTTTACGCAGGTCTCGTGGGCTCCGCTGGAGAAAATATGCATACTAATCCCAATTTAGTTTTCCAGCAGAGTTTAATTTGCTTATCTTTGGCTGCACTTGAAACATTTCATGCCAAACCTTGCTGGGCTCGTGCTTAGACACTGGATAAAAACTGCCTTTTGAAATCGGACACATCTATGATGGCGAGAGTGGTTTATAGTCTCTGTCTCATGAGACGCCAGCTTTCTGTACGCATGTTGACAGAGCGGCTGTCTGGACTAAATTACACCTGGTCTAAAGGGGATTAGTTAAGCAGAGATGGCTGAGCTGCCAGAGATGTCTATCAAAAACAGCACAGGCCCAGGAAGAAATCATTTGTATCATTTTTTGTTATTTCTCTGAACACACTTAAGATCAGATGAAGTTTAGATAAAATTTTATAACCAAATTACACAGAAATCAAAGTAGCCTTTGACATTTCTCTTTCCAAAATGGATTAAAATGTTGTCAACCCTGTGACTGTACATTGAAAATGTTTTGGGGTTGAATGTTACGGGGTTGAAAATCATCACAAGATCGTCTAATAATATATCCAGTGCTGGGTAGATTACTTGCAAATTGTAGTCCATTACTGATTACAAATTGCATGATGGAAATTGTAGTTATTAACATAATCTATTTTTCTCATTTTAGGTAATGTATTCAGATTACTTTTTAGATTACTTTTTTACCTACTTTGTTTTGAACTTATCATTAAATGTACCATATTGATATGAAAAGCAAAGAGAAAGAAATTAAATTCTATTATTAGATCAATTTGATTTGATCAACATCATGAAGTGCATTAAATATTGCATTACCCCAGGGTTAATGTAAGAACTGCAGTGGTTTTGATAATAATTCAGTCATAAAAATGTAAGATAAAAATAACTTATTTTAAAACCATCAAAATAGAACACTAAATGAATATTTAAATATTTGTTTACTCATGTCAATGTGACTATTGAGACATGCAGATTTGTTAAAGGGGTCATATGAGGCGATTTCAATTTTTCCTTTCTCTTTGGAGTGTTACAAGCTCTTGTGCATAAAGAAGATCTGTAAAGTTGCAAAGACTAAAGTCTCAAATCCAAAGAGATAGTCTTTATAAAAGTTAAGAGTCAACCACGCCCTACCAAAATGGCTGGTTCTAACACGCCCCCACATGTCTACACACTATGTGGAAAGATTTGCATAACGCCGAGCGAATGTTCACGCAAAGAAAGAAGGCGAACTTTTATTCTCACTGTAGTTTTGTTGCAGCCGCAGCTGCCGCCATGTCGTGGAGATGCTGTGTGCTTCGTTGTGAAAGCAAACTACTTTGTTTGGTCTTCCAAAATTGGACACGACTAGAAATCAGTGGTTAATTTGTATTTACAACACTGTTCCAGACCAGTTCAACCCAAATATTCAGTATGTCTTCAGTATTCAATATTCAAAATGTCCAGCACATTTTATGGAGGACGTTTACTGATCCTGGGAGAGAAGACTACAATGCCAGCTGTTCTGACTCACAGACTGTAAGTAAGTTTTTTATATTTAAAGGTTTTGCCACTGACGATTCAAACGTGAGTTTGGAGCAGTGTAGAGTAGCGCTTGTTGTTTGTAATTTCTCCGATCACAAATGCAGACATGGTTTTATGTTTACTCGATGCAATGCGTAAAAAGACAGTATAAGTCATTATAATCCGTAATTATTTTCCCACTGGATGCAACAAATGCCTCTTATAATGGGTTTTAATGTTTTTGGCCAATCAGAGCACACCTCGCTTTTCAGAACGATGAGCTTTGTAAAAATCGACGCGTTTCAGAAAGGCGGGGCATAGAGGAGAAACAATAATGTACAGTATGTGGAAAATAATGTGTTTTTTTAACCTTAAACCGCATAAACACATTTCATTACACCAAATATACAAAATAATGTTCTTTTTAGCAACATCATATGACCCCTTTAAATTATGGAAATATTAACTTCCTCAGAGATATTTCAAGTAACTATTTTATGTCAAAGCGGTTTGGCTGACAAAACCATTTGGGAACCCCTGCTCTGCATGAACAAACATTAATAAACGTGAACACAACAATGACATTACACACCCAAAGTCTTCCATGTTTGAAATATTTTTGTCCAGACTTCCAGAATCAACAGTTTCTGAAGGTCACTGGATATGATGACGACATAGTGTTTCACACATCGCCAGTGTTGAGTAACTTGCATAATTATTTGTTTCATACATGGTCTAATTTCTTGAGGGATGCCGTGCAACCCCCAAATTAAGAAGCATGGATTACAGATTTATTTACATGACATTCACATGGCCATTCTATGGCATGAGTTAAAGCTAAACGGTATGGCACACAGTAGGATTTTTGGAAACTTTAACAGAGAAAAAAATTACGGAGTTATGGAGAATCAATAAATTATGAATAATTTATTGCTATTGTGTGAATAATTTGTAATCATGTAATCCATGAAAAGTAACTGTAATCTGATTATGAGCAATTTAAAATGTAATATATTCCAATTAAAAGTACTTAATTTTTGGAATCTGATTACGTAATCCAGATTACAACTACCCAGCACTGTAATGAAGTTGAACTCGACAGTATATATAGTAAGCAATAAAGACTATAACGTATATAACGTATAAGAACGTTACTTCTATTTGAACCACGTGGTAACAATTTTTGTCACGCCCTTAAATATGATGTCTAGGAATATTGTCACAGTATAACAGGATTGAATAAAAAGACTTGAATGCAAAGAGTCACACCACCCATGAAACACATGCAATCCAGTATGACTTTTATGACAACATTTTATTTCAAAACAAAAGAACATAGTTAAAGTAAAAAACAATGTAGTCATGATCCAAGTCATTTAGAGAATGATTCATATACACGATTCCTTTAAAAAGCATATGATTTAACATGGACATATATGTATTTCTCTGCTGTAAATTACCCATAAAACCTTCATCAAAATAGGGTTTGGGAGACATATAAACACAACATTGGCATCATAGTGGCACCGCAATAACTTAGACTCAACAGAAAATGACAAGGGTTCTTTAGAAGCAAAGGACTGTGGAAATTGACACTTTGATGTATTATGACAATATTATATACAACATGTAATTATGAACAAAAACACACTCGTATATCAAATGTGGGTTGTAAATAGCTTCTTTGGCAAAAATCATTTCCAATGCGAAAGGCTATTTGTAATCTTCTGCTGTGGTTATTCATGGTGGATAAAAAGCAGAGGTTATAGAACTCTTGCTGGGAGATCTTCTTTTGGTTCTGCATGATTAACAATCTCAATAACACAAAAAAAAAACATACAAAAAAAGAAAACCTTATATAAAAAAAAACAACACAGGGATACATAGATGTATGCATACAGCATGTGTAATGCATGATAAATTGTACTAAATCTTTTAATAATGCACCCATACACCATTACAACTGTGACATGTGCAAAGTAAGGTGATGTTGCTTAGTTTACATACATTTCAGATTTGTCTCTGATGTTTCAAGTCCGTGCCCATAAACACCTTAGTCTCTTCAACATACATCATCTTAAAAGAACAGCCCAAAATGGAAACACTATAAGTTCATCATCATAGAATGATAACAGAATTTCTGTTTTTGGATGAACTATTCCTTTAATTCATTATGGTCTGGTACTTAAATTCAAAGACCAAAAAGCAACATGCCCCCCCATCCCGATCAAAGCCACTAAAGTCACTATTTCACAAATAAATGGCATAATTTGCATATAATGTAGGGGCAAGATATTAAAATTATATAATAATATATCAATAGATTTCCAAAAAATGTGAGTGAAATGGTTGAATTTTGGAAATACATTTAGTTTTTGAAAGAAAACCTTTTCATCAAGAATGATTCAGACACAGTTGGGTCACATTTACTGCAGGGTACACGCATATTTGTGCGTAAAATCATTGTACAAACATTTTCATGCAGAAATCATGATTCATGAGCATGGTCTCATTAAAAATTCTAAATTAACAATAAAATTTAGAACCGACTGAAATCACATGTACGCTTCCATAGAGTATATTAGTGCCCGCCCATTTTGTCAGCAGGTTGCATTAGAATTTTTCCCATTCATTTTTCCCATAGAAATTTTTTAAATAATTGAACATAATTAAATTAAAAACAAAGGAAAAAATTTAATTTAAAACGATTCATTTAAAGTTGTATAGTTATATAACGTTATATATGTAAATTTTATTGCAACATATTATATATATATACTGTACATATGTAGTTTTTTGAGAGTGTGGGAGGCCCGACTTGATTATGTTTTGAGTTGCTTCATTGGAGTGAATTTGTACAGCATTATGGGATATTTAGTTTTTTTTTTTACCAAGAATTATGCTATTAAGATAGTTTTAAAAATAAGTTGAATTAATGCGAACAGATGGGTTCAACAAAAGTATATAATATCGATTAACAACCTCGGAGCTCACAGTAGGTCTGTCTTTTAATCAGTTATTGTTAAAAATCAATTTCCCTATGGAGAATATAGCTATGTTTCCATCCAAAGCTGCGAATTTAACTTATGCACAAAATTGGAATATCGCATAACATATTTGTGAATAAAGCACTGTTTCCATCCAGCGAGACAAAGAGAACAAAATCGTGACTTCCTGATAAACTGGCACCAAATATCACAAAAAAAAGAGGTAATTTGCTGCAGTAGGAGAAGCCACTGTGGGTCTTGTTCCATATATAATAAATTAGTGCGCAGAAATGCAATAAACGCGGTCATTGTGCAAAGTCACGTGACATTTTTTGATGCACATCGAGTAATTTATTCAGTAAATGTGTTGCCATCATAGTTTATATGCATGTTTTCTTATTGGATAAAAAATGTGTCCGACTCAGTTGAGTGCATAAGTCTTTTTATGCGCATTTTTAGGATTTATGGGCATCTTGGCATTTCCATTCAGCGTTTATTTTATGCAATATTCCAAAATGCGCATAAAAATAAGTGGATGGAAACAGCTAATGAATGGCATTTTTATTTCTGGAACATGATTGTTGCATTCTATTGTACATAAAACCCTTATTTAGAGATGGGTGTGTTTAAGCAATTTAGTAATCAAGGGTAGGCAGTCTTTCAACATTAGAAAGTTAAAATCCAATTCATGTGCATAGTTTTAAATCTGGCAGAATTGTTTTTCTGTGCGCACAAGTGTAACCCACGCAATTTTTAGTAAATGAGACCCAATGTTTAGTTTTGCCTTTTTAATAAAGACCTGTATATGGTGAAGCTAGTCAAAATGTGCATATATTTTCTCAATTGCTCTGAATCAGAAAGTTCCCGAAAAGTTTCATCTTTCCTCTATTGTGGAAATCTCCTTTATGAGATGGTCCCATGTGCATGCAATTGTAAAACAGCCACGAATCCATTAATGGAACCAGCCACTTCCATTCTCAAAGCTTGGTTAAACTCACAAATGGCGTCTGCTGAGAAACTCGTATGTGAATTTTCCGTTTCTTTGCAATGCCTGGTGTGTGATTCTGAGTGTTGCTCCCTGTAGAGTTTCATGGTGGCTTGTATTCCATTTCATTGTTCTTTCACAGAAGCAAATGCCCTTGATGCCACAGGTGATCTTTGTATCGAGTTTTATTGCGTTAGGCCACACAGCAACGGAATCTTGAGGAGGATATGGAAAATGTATATTTCCTGTTTACTTCCAGTCCTTGTAGTAGTCCACTCAAATGTGCCACATTACACACAAGGTCGTGGAGGTGGGCGATCTGGAGGAGGAGCTCTTCCTGGAGGTGGGGCTTGAGGAGGCGAGGGCAGGGAGGCAGGAGGAGTTGGTGGAAGAGAGGGCAGAGATGTGGGCAGAGAAAAGTAGAGAGTGTTAGGAGACGAGGACCAGACAGGGGGTGGAGAATAGGATGGAGGAGGAGTGATGGGTGGAGACGGGTTGATGGCGTGAGGTGGGGGCGTAGAAGGCGCCGAAGGAAAGCCGGAGGACAGGGAGGCGGGTGGACTGTGTGGAGGAGGGGGCAGCTGGCCCTGAGGAGGGGGCGGGCTGAGGGTGCATGGAGGGGTGTAGATGGGTGAAGAATGGTGGTTGTAGGATGGATAGCGTGGAGAGGGACTAGACTTGATGCGAGTGAAGTTCATACAGCGACCCTGAGAGAGAAAGAGAAGACAGAACAAATTATTTCAAATGTAACATTTTCTAAAGAAAATGTGGTGTGGTGATTACCTGTTGTCAAGGTGCTGCCATGTGGCAACTGACATGTTTTGAGTTTTTTTTTACCATGTTGCCATGAAATTGCTAGGGTGTTCTAGGTAGTTGTCAAGTAATTTATATGCAGTGGATAACATGTTCTAAAGTTTTTAGCATGTTGGGTTCTGTGGGTGGCTGCCAAGGTGTTGTTATGCATGTTTTGAGTTTTTACCATGTTGCCATGAAGTTGCTAGGGATTTGGCATTGTTGCCAAGGTGTTGCTATGTTGTTAGGCTGCTGTGGGTGGTTGTCAGGGTGTTTTGCTATACAGTGACTAACATGCTATGAGGGTTTTTAGCAGGTTGGTTGGTTGCCAAGGTGTTGCTGTGTTGTGGCTAACTTGTTTTGAGTTATTTTTTTACCATGTTACCATGAAGTTGATATGTGATATGGGTGGCTGTCATGATGTTGCTATACGGTGGATAACATTGTTCTGAATAGTTTCTAGCATGTTGCCATGCAGTTGTTAGGCTGCTGTGGGTGGTTGCCAGGGTGTTTCTTTTTTCTTTTTTAGATGTATTTTTTTGGGCAATTTTGCCTTTATTGGGAGAGAGAGGGGGACGGGATTGGGAAAGGACCACGAGACAGGACTTGAACTCGGGACACACAAAGCGCAATTGCGCTATATGTTGGTGCACTGCCCACGGACTATCGGCACTGGCCAAGGCGTTTCTATACAGTGATTAACATGTTCTAAGTGTTTTTAGCATGTTGCCATGAAGTTGCTAGGGTGTTCTGGGTAGTTGTCAATGCGCTAGTGGTTGGCAGGGTGTTGCTAGGCAGTGTTATTGTGTTCTTCAGGAGTTTTAGCAGGCTGCTATGCGTTTGCTAAGGTGTTATGGCTAGTTCTAAGAGTGCTGCTTTATACAGTATGCAGTCGCTAACATGTTGCAGTTGCTAAGGTGTTCTTCTGTGCTAAAACATTGCTATGTAGTTCATAACATGTTCCGAGTGATGTTTAGCATGTTCCCATGTAGGGTGCTCTGGGTGGTTGTCAGGGGTTGCTGTGAGGTTCTGAGTCTCTGTGTCTTTGTTCACATTGCACACAAATTCAATTTCAGAGTCGTTTTTAAGGACTGACTGTCTGCGATGGCAACAATGTAAGCATCAGCACGAAAAAAAATTGTTTACTTGGATTTCAGATTGATTACGAAGAAAAAAAAGTGAATCAAATACGTCAACTATATTTTTGCTGGGAATTAGTAAATTGAGTTGATATTTAAAGGTGTAGTATGTAATACTGACAGCTAGGGGTTGACATGGGTACTAGAGTACAAATTCAAAATACTGGAGAGAGTTTTGCTTGTTTTTTTCCCATCATGTAGCTCAACGTGGCAGATGAGAAATGTGTGTTATGTTAATTGACTCCAGTTCTGATTAAGTGAATATGCCAGGAATATTAGTCTTAAATCTCCAAATGAATGTGGTTGGGAAATGGGCAGCAACCATGATGGACTTTAGCGTCAATAAATAACATGACAAACGTACACCCAGAGGCAGACTGCAGTGCTGAGAGGCGTGCTGGTCTTTCTGTCTGCTGTAGATGTAGGAAGCTATAAATGCCAGACAAGTTTTAATGATACACAGAGGAAAGGCTAGTTGTTGGTAGTTTACTAGAAACACTTATGGAAAATTAGAGAACTCTCTGTCCCAATTTCCTGTCAACTAATGAAGAACTCCTTCGCTGGCCCCAGGAAAGACACACACACACACACGCGCACACTGTAAGAGTTCATGCAGTTAAGAGCTTTCAATATGTATTGTAATTAAGAACATCAAAGGCTGAAAGGATTTGGTATGTATAGCTCTGTAAGACAAAATAAGGTTACAGAGACCAACTACTCATAGAAAAACAAATGGAACAGAAGACCTGGTTTATGGTTTCGTTTGAGTTAAAAGAGCCAATCATATGATTTGTTTGCCTTGGAATGTGCATGAATAATAGTTGGTCCTGTCAGGAATCAGTGGCTAAATAATTTAGGCTAAATAACCTTCTTTTTTATGCATAACTGTGTTGCCATATTTTATTTGTAATTTGCCATATTAATATATACTCTTGACAAAAAGTTACAGCGATGTCAGTGTTTCAGTAGATGAGGTGAATTTTCATTTTATGCCAACTTCAAAGGGACTTTGGAAGTTAAGATAACACTTTTAATCAAACCATTATAAACACAATATAATTGTACATAATTTTAATAAATTGGCAACCTGTCAACTTTAAAAAAAAGTGTAGAAAATGCTTCAAATATTTTAAATACAGGTTCTGCTTGTCACAGTGTTTGTTGTGGTGACCTGGACTGGTCACTTGAGGGCGCTCTTCTGTTTTACGTTGTTTGTGTTAAACTCCATTTCCCATAGTCCCCTGCTCACTAATCCTGGTCTAATCGGTAACACCTGTTCATCATTAACCCAGCTATATATATCATGCCTTCTCTGTCTGTCATTTGCGTCTGGATTGTATTGTCTTCTTAGTTGGTGTTGTCGGTGTCAGGTTTTGGATTACCTTTTGCAACGTTTTTGTTCTGTTTTGTTCTGTTATTATTTTCAATAAACTGCACTTGGAACTTACCTCGTTTTCTCCTGGCATTCCGTGACAGAATCCAGACTCCATTACTAGTTCCAGCAGTTTGTTTTGTTACTTTTTGTGGATCATGGACGTTCGGATTATTCCTCCTTTTTCGAAGGAGCGCAGGGCTCGGATCCGGATGTTGGCGGATCTTCGCCAACGAGGGATGGAGATTGGAGGTTTCGCTCCGTCCTTTTGGAACCTTGCGGTAGGGATGGGACTTCATGACTCAGACTTGAAAGAAGTTTTTAATTGTGGTTTAGACAATCCCGTGCCTCCTCGGGAGATGGTTGGGCTTAAGATTCTTGACTTTTGGGGTCTCATTGATTATCTTGGCTACTGCAACTTGGTGATCTCATGTCGGTCTGATTCTCTTGCAGTGCCCCGGGAGATGCAGGAATCCGCTCCAGTCGGGGAGCTCGCTGAGCCCACTCCACAGCCCGCTCCAGTCCCGGATCTCACAGAGCCCGCTCCAGCCCCGGAGCTCACCACCTCTGTCTTTCAGACTCCCACTAAGCGGTGGAGGGTGAGAAGGAGGACAGGAAAACACACTCCACAGCCCGCTCCAGTCCCAGATTTCACGGAGCCCGCTCCAGTCCCAGATCTCACGGAGCCCGCTCCAGTCCCAGATCTCACGGAGCCCGCTCCAGTCCCGCAGTTCACGGAGCCCGCTCCAGTCCCGGAGTTCGCGGAGCCCGCTCCAGTCCCGGATTTCTCTGAGCCCGCTCCAGTCCCGGATTTCTCTGAGCCCGCTCCAGTCCCGGATTTCTCGGAGCCCGCTCCAGTCCCGGAGCTCGCGGAGCCCGCTCCAGTCCCGGAGCTCACAGAGCCCACTCCAGTCCCGGAGCTCGCGGAGCCCACTCCCATCCGGTAGCTTCTCGCGGAGCCCTCTCCAGTCGCGTGAGGCGCGCGGAGCCTCTCCAGTCGGGAGCTCGCGGAGCCCGCTCCATCCGGAGTCTGCCGAGCCCGCTCCTTCCGGTAGCTCGCCGAGCCCCGCTCCAGTCCCGAGCTCGCCGAGCCCGCCCGTCCCGGAGCTCGCCGAGCCCCAAAGCCTCTCCATCCCTGAGCTCGCCGATCCCGCTCCAGTCCCGGATCTCGCCGAGCCCAGCCCAGTCCCGGGGCTCACAGAGCCCACTCCAGTCCCTTAGCTCCGCCGATCCCGCTCCAGTCCCGGAGCTCGCCTAGCCCGCTCCATACCGAGCTCGCCGAGCCCAGTCCATAGCCCCTCCAGTCCCCGAGTTTCACAGAGTCCATCCAGAGCCCGCTCCAGTCCCGGAGCTCACAGAGTCCAATCCAGAGCCCACTCCAGTCCCGGAGCTCGCAGAGCCCAGTCCAGTCCCGGAGCTCGCCGAGCCCAGTCCAGTCCCGGAGCTCGCCGAGCCCAGTCCAGTCCCGGAGCTCACAGAGCCCAGTCCAGTCCCGGAGCTCACAGAGCCCAGTCCAGTCCCGGAGCTCGCAGAGCCCAGTCCAGAGCCCGCTCCAGTCCGGGAGCTCGCAGAGCCCAGTCCAGAGCCCGCTCCGTTCCGGGAGTCCGCTGAGACTAAACTCTCTCTGCTCTTGTTTTCAGGTACTCCTGAGTTGCTGAGAGGGATTTCGGTCCCACCAATGTTGCCTGATAGGATTCTGGCTCTGTCCTGGTTGGCCGCCTGGGTTCTGGTGTGGCAGGAGCCTCACTGGCTCATTCCTCCGGCTCCGTCCTGGCCATCTGCTGGGAGTCCTGTGTGGTTGGGGTCTTGCTGGTCCATCCTGCCGGTCCCGCCTTGGCCTTTCACCCTGCCGGTTCTGTGCTCATGCCTTGGTCTAGCTCTGTTCCCTGGTCCTCTTCCGTTGTTTGGTCCTGGCCCGCCGTCCCTCCCCCTGGTCCTCCTCAGTTCCACCTCCCTCCTGAACTTTTGTGTGTCTGGTGGAGCGTCTGGTATCCGCTCCGTAGAGGGGGGGTAATGTCACAGTGTTTGTTGTGGTGACCTGGACTGGTCACTTGAGGGCGCTCTTCTGTTTTACGTTGTTTGTGTTAAACTCCATTTCCCATAGTCCCCTGCTCACTAATCCTGGTCTAATCGGTACACCTGTTCATCATTAACCCAGCTATATATATCATGCCTTCTCTGTCTGTCATTTGCGTCTGGATTGTATTGTCTTCTTAGTTGGTGTTGTCGGTGTCAGGTTTTGGATTACCTTTTGCAACGTTTTTGTTCTGTTATTATTTTCAATAAACTGCACTTGGAACTTACCTCGTTTTCTCCTGGCATTCCGTGACACTGCTGAGATTTTAATTGTTAAATTGTTTTGTTTTTTTTTTCAGTTCATTATGATTTTAATACATTTTAGTGTTTAATTTTAGGGACATTATTGATTACTTTTATATGATAAACAATTTTTTTGTAGGGTGCATTATGAAATCTAGGGCCTGAAGCAAAACCAACCGAGAACCAGCCCTTTACTCCATCTCTTCCTTCATCTGAATTAGCTTTATGTCAGGTTTTTTTTGCCCCCATTTAGTCTGTCTTCACCTATAAGCACAAATAAAGGGAATGTCAGCTCATATACGTGGTTTATTTTACCTCATCTGGCATCCTGATATTTTAAATGACCATATAAATTAACACACTTTCTACATTATGAAAACTGGTCAAATTCAAAAGCTTCTCTCAAAAGATAAAACAGCGAAATTCCTAATATTAATTCCAAATAACATCCATGTTTTTCTATTAAACCCACAACAACAATTGTGTAAGTGCTTTTATTCTGCAAACACAATTACAAACAATAGTTGAGATCCACGTTTGGATTTAGTTTAACACGGACTGGCTGTATTACACTTTCATTTGAGCAGAATATCTCAATGGAAATCCCTAAACTCCAAATGTAGATGTTTGTCTGTTTTTTTCTTTTTTTAGCTCATCAGCACTTCTTCTGCAGGGTGGAGGGAGCAAATACACACTTGCCAGGTTGTAAAGAGAAAAACACGTAAAACACAGGGCAGAAAATGTGTCCTTTTAAGGGAAATGCTTTGATAGGGACTCTTGACATCTGGCAACCCCAAGCATTTTTTCTCCTCTTTTGCTGAAGAAAATATATAGAGCTTTTGGATATAGAGCGTTTTATAGTCTAATCATGGGAAACACTGTATGGTGTATATATTTAGTCATAGTATCATTTTGTCATATTTTTCCGAACACTGTTGCTTTGGTTGTGCTTTCATTTCAGAAGGTTCATCTAATCTAGCAGACGCATGCAAACTTCTCTCTGTCTGCACACTGTCTCTCTCAGAAGTAGTCGGGACAGCAGCCAACTCTAGTTTCTTTTTAATTTTACAGTCGCCAGACCCTACAGTTTTAATAAGAACCATGCCTCCAACTCATACCGCCTTCTGTAACTGCTTAAATCAAAATTCCTCTTCCTCTGTTAAATGTCTGGTCTTCATTCCCAGGCTTTTGTCTTCTGCTCAGCTCAAACTGTCTTATTGTCATCACTCACTCAACTTCAGAGTTCACAGAAAAATTACAAATCAAAAACCTAATTATACCTTCCTGTTGAAAAGGAAGCATTGATGTTATTTTATCAGTGCACATGTTAGACATATGTGCAGACAACAGGATAAGATTTATGCACACTGCATCCACCATCCTATAGATGCCACCATCTTTATTATATATACAACTCTGCATTAAAACAGGCTTAAGCCGGAATCAGTAACTTTCAGAGAAAAAATATTTCCATTATCTAAATATATGAAAACGGAGTTAAAAAAAAAAAAAGAAGAATTAAAAAAAATATATAAATATACAATTGAACCTTTTTATACATGTAAACCTACACTCGTCGCTAAAATACACATAAAACTATATATATACCCTGTATATCTATACTATATTATATAATATAGTATTATATATATAGATATATATCATATCCACACACACACAAATTAACTATTACAATTTAACTAATATTGAAAATAAATAAATTAAAGGGGAATTTTTTTTTTCAAGGGTACGATAACCCTGACAGGGACATACTGATCTTAAATGTCAATGGTCTACAATGTAAATGGGCAGTTTAAATCTGGAAGTTATTATGCATCACTGTACAGCTCAGTAAAATATCATCTGCTTGTAATTAGCAACAGATCCATGCTGCTCAATGATTTTATGTATACTGTATGTAACATCATCTTGACCACACTGACTAGTTGGACAAGCATTTGGCAGCAACTTGCATTAAAGCTAGTTAATTTCCCTTTTTGTTTTCTTTTTTGAAAATCGAAAGATGTCTTGATCCACTCAAAGCTCGACAGACATTTACACAGTTGCTATGCAAACCAAAAGACACAACCACCGAACTCACGTCACGCTAAGAATCTGGGTCAGACCCACCAATGCTAGAAATTCCAATCGACTGACACACATTCAGTGTGCTGACTGTGTGCTTTGACTAAATTTACTGGGTAACACTTAAAGTTTCAGTTGTTAACATTAGTTAACATGAACTAACTATTAAAAATACTTCTAACGGATTTATTCATCTTATTTAATGTTTATTTCAACGTTTATTAGTATTTATACATGCATGCAAATAAACGTCAGTATCAATTTAGTCCATGACTGATATTCTATGTCATTTTGGTCTTTGCTGCATGATGCATATCATTTGTTTTGGCTTCCTTAATGTTTGTCAAACAAATATTTTTGTCAGTAATTTTGTTAATGTAACATTGGATATGCATACAGTTTTCAGAGCAAACAATCCACACATGGGAGTGTTTTGGTAAAGTGAGAGAAGTGCATACTTCCTACATGAAAGATAGGAAGCCCGTTGAACAGTTAACTCGGACTCCCTCTACATCCTGTGCCACATTATATAAGCCAAATATTTTAAAGCTGGCTTCAGATACTGGAATCTTCTGATGGGTTTGCCAGACAACAACATCCCTATCCGGCAGCATAGCTGTCTGTGTTTGCTTTACGGCTCACAGCTGTTTTGGTGTAATGCTCCGCATATGCACTTTTATCATCATGTTAATTACCACCAACTGCACCAAAAGCACAAACCTAGAAAATATCATTTACAAAGGAACTCTAACAACATTTTGGAATTTTTTGTGACTTAAGCTACATGATATATAGTTTTTGAGTTACGTGACGTGACATGTGGCCAAGTATGGTGACCCATACTCGGAATTAGTGCTCTGCATTTATCCCATCCTAAGTGCACACACACAGCAGTGAACACACACACACACCGTGAACACACACCCGGAGCAGTGGGCAGCCATTTTTTGCTACGGCGCCCGGGGAGCAGTTGGGGGTTCGGTGCCTTGCTCAAGGGCACCTCAGTCGTGGTATTGAAGGTGGAAGAGAACGCTGTACATTCACTCCCCCCACCTACAATCCCTGCCGGTATGAGACTCGAACCCGCAACCTTTGGGTTTACGAGTCCGACTCTCTAACCATTAGGCCACGACTTCCCCCCCCTTTTTTTGGACATTGATTCACGGGACACCATGTGTTCTGGACACGCTAATATTAGATATATATTTTTTAAATAATACTTTATAGTAGGAAAATTACAATACTTTTGTTTTCACTTGCAAGAGTTAAAACCTCAAGGTTTATTTTGTCTGAAAACCGCAGTTTCTGTAAAACAGGTTTACAAACACATCTCATTATAAATTTCTTCTATCACTTGATTGAGTCTGGGTTTCTTGCCACTGTCACCTTTTGGCTTGCTTAGTTGGGGTTTGAAAGAGACTTAATATTCAGTAATATCAACAAATTGACAAAACTCGAACCAATATTGACACTTTTGTCTGTAGAGCTGCTTTATAGCTGTAACTATAACGCATTTTGCAACATCAACGCTGTCATTGAACTAAATTGAATCAACATGAGCTATAATGACACTACAGTCTTCAGTAGAGCTGCTTATAGCTGAACTGAACTGGTTTCATAACTGACAAACTTCAGACTGTAATTGATCTGAATTGAACCAACATATAATAATTGTCACGATCACCAGCTGGAGTGCCCTTGATAACCACCAGAGGGCACTCCATTCCAGTCTACTGCCACTCTATCAAGGACTTCATTCCCCATAATCCTCTGCCCGGTCTCATCAGCACTAATTGTTTGCACCTGTGTCTCATTAGCCTTGTGAGCTCACCTGCATTTAGATCCTCTACCTTCGTGTCAACGTGCAGTTCGTGACAATAATAATGACAGTGTCTTGAGCTGCTTTACAGCAGAATTTGGATTTGGAAGTTTGCATCACTGGTTGTGTTATTTTTCTGTTTGGTACTGTGAAGCTGCTTTGAAACAAACTCTTGTGTATAGAAATAAAGGTGACTTGATTTGGCTTGACCTGACTGCCACTGTATTTGTTCATAAGGGCTGTGACTACACAGTCATCCAGGTCACTGAACTATTTATCTTGGAGCATCTGGCTGTGTTTTGAAGTTTTGGCATGCGTCCAAGTGGCTTCATGTGTTGCGGTGAAATGGTAATAACCTCATAGTGTGATGTCATCAGACTCTCTAACTGCTGAGGGTGTCGCCTCCCCGATGCTGTTAATTACTATACTAAATTTGGTTGTTCTCTCGTAAAGCAATTGCTTCATCTTCCTGATATACAAGTCTAGAATATATTGTTTCTGCCCATTGGTCTGCTTTCTTTGTTAAACCTTTTAGGCCCAGGTTTCCTTTAAGCTTCTTTCCTGAGTCTGTTTGCTTGTCAGTTGTGTTAAGTATCAATGTGCATGTCATTCTATGATGCAAGTGCTATTTTTTTGACATCACTCAGCAAATATCTGATTCAACTCCATCTTACCTGCAGATACATGGGGCTGCAGGATTGGTTGTGATGTTGTGCAATCTGTGAAGCTTCTCTTTAAGAGGAGTAGGTCCAAAGTTGAAGCCAAATGTGACTCACAGTTTGACCCTCCAAACGTACAGCGGGATTTGACATTTAGCGCTACTAAGCGAGCTCCTTAGAGAAAATGAGGGTGTGGGTGTTGAGTTTTACAGTGTGCTTCAGTTATAAATGACACCACCCACTTCACATGTGTTACGTCCAAACGGATCTGTTGACACTGGACCATATCTATTTATTTTGGTAAAAAAAACCTGCACTTTTGAAGTGGAGAAAATTACCACCTATCTTGGCTGCTCTTAGTACAAGCAGGAGAAATCAACTTATTGGCAGTGCACTGTAAGAACAAGATGCATCACATTGTACAATCTAGATTTGATGCAACTAGAGTTTCTAACTTTCTGAAGAAAATGTAAGTGATGCATGCATTTGCAAAAAGTTGATGCTAGACTGTTGCTATGTGGTATTCTGGTGTTCTGAGTGTTTTTAAGCACTAAGGCTACAAAGATTTGTTTTTAATGATTATTAAAAAAAGTTTGTCCGCCAATGCTGCATTTATTTAAAGAGCAGGTCATATGATATTTTAAAGTGTCCTAATATTGTGTTGGAGTCCCCAATACAACAGGTTTAAATGCATCTAATGTCAGAAAACATTGTAATTTTTTCAGAATATACATTTAATATTAGAATCATTTTCCAATGATTTCGAAACGATTTGTTCAAAGCAGTTCTGAGCTTAAGGTCTGTAAACCCCTCCCTTCCTTAAACCTAATCTGCTCTGATTGGTCAGATGGCCAAGTCTGTTGTGATTGGTCTTTCCATATACAATGCGTGTTGGTAACGAAACGCTCATTACCATAATTTTTTTTTGCTCTGGAGTGTTACTTGTAAACAAAGATGCTATAAAGTTACAAAAATGGCATCGGTATGACCTTATCAATACGAGCCCGAGACCGAGGATGATACCAATGCAGTCGCTCAACTGGAAACTCCATCGCAAGCACGACTTGATCAGGACGTTTCTCAGTGGTAAGTTGAAACTTTGTATGTGGTACTTTACGTGATGTCACAGCAGTTTTATTGCAGTCATTATTATTATTTACTTATTTTAGGTGCACGTGTGGAAACTGTGTTAGAATGCCCAGTGAGGCTGAAAACACAGCGTCTTCTCGACATGATGTAAATACACTAACTAGCGGAAGTGTTTGTGGGTAGGTCAGAGTGTTCGTATTTCATGGGCAGGCGGGGATTATGTAAATGTGTTACGTTGTGATGTATATAGATAACAGGCAGAAGATTCGAAAATATGATGACTCGTTAAGGCGGTTTAGAGTCGACTCTTTCTTTTGAGAGACAATATCTTTATTTATCATGGACTTTTTTGATTAACAACTTTGCAGACTGTTTACATTGAAAGATAGCTACGTTACTGCACATAACTGCAAAAAATATATTTTTGGAAAACCCATATGACCTGCTCTTTAATCAAAAATACAGCAAACACAATATATTCTGAATATTTACAAGTTCAAATACCTCCTTTTCTATTTGAATCTATTTTAAAATGTTATGTATTCCTGTGATGTAAAGCTGAATTTTCAGCATCATTACTCCAGTCTTCAGTGTCACATGATCCTTCAGAAATCATTCTAATATGCTGATTTTCTGCTAAAAAATATTTGTTATTATCAGTGCTGTGCTTATTATTATTATCATTATTATTATTATAAACCAGAATAAATATATTTTGAATTGTTGTGACTTTTTTTATGTCTTTATTCACATTCAATCAATTTAATATGCCCCTGCTGAATAATATAATTAATAAAAAAAAAAATGTTTTAAAGGTAGGTGGTAAGGCGTTTTTGGTATCAGTTACCAGTGTACTATTTTCTAAATTAGGCCTGACTATGTCCTGACTTTTCAGAAGATCTCCAACAGTTCAAACTAAATGTAATTGCATCACGTCTAGTCTGTGTGTGTTTTAGTTCCCTTTCAATCAGTCACTTTCTACGTTACGTCAGTCGTGACTGACGAATTGGGATCTCGCCCGAGAGCCCAATCACCTTCGAGTGTTAACTAAACAAGCCAATGACAGTTGGCGTGCGTGTTTCGCCACGCGCACCCCGCCCCGCAGCGCGCGTATAAAAGGAGAGCGCGTGCAAACGCATATCAGCTTTTCGCTTCGGAGCCGAGCCTTCTACAGGACGAATCTCCACGAGTGTTCGGAAACGGCTGGCATTGGTGTTACGGCGTGTCAGCGGGGGTTGCCATCCAGGCTGCTGAAACCTCGGCGAGCTGCAGCTTCCATTCTGCGGTCTCGTCGCGACCTCCCCTGGGCACTTCAGTGCTCTCTCTAAAAGAGTGTTTTTCCCTTCTAAAAGAGCAAATTCTAAAAGAGCTCCACGAGCGACGGGCGTCTTTTTAAAGATGGCTTCCCGCTCGTGCGTTTCTGGATGTGGTCGCTTCCTGGCTGCATCTGATGGTTATGATCGCTGCATCTCGTGCCTGGGCTTACAGCACGCTGAAGCAGCGCTCATGGATGAGTCATGTTCTCAGTGCGGGAACATGACCATCACGATGGTCTAGATACCTCCTCATTAAACGGGGGGGTATCCCCCTTGCCATGCCCTGCTCTAGCTCCTCTGGTCCTCGGAGGGCTACTTCGGTTCATGGTCAGGGAGACCTGAGGATCACGGTGAGAGCTTCCCCGTCGAGTACGTCTCCGCGGGCCTCTCATTCCTCTTGCATGTCACACCACCTGGTGTTCCCGGATGAGTGTGCTGGATCCTCGGACAGGGCGGGGTCCAGCATCTTGTGCGGAGCACAGGCGGATGACAGGATTTCGATCGCTGCATCGGAGGGCGAGCTAGGCTCTGGAGATGAGGATTCGGCTGCGCTGCCACCGTCAGGAAGAGTGGCGTTTGCCCGAGTCAGATCCAGAGCTGACTGGTATGCTTTCCCGGGCCGCCGAGAGTGGCGGGC